>ML778374.1:234106-255637 GCA_009831015.1 Picea engelmannii | reverse complement strand
TGTAAGAAGACCTAATAGAAGCTTCCGCTTCTAGAAGGATCTTCCTCTAGATGCTTCTTTTTAGTATAAATAGGAGTCGAGGGTATGAGAACCCTAGCTTGGATATTATTGTAATAGAGAGTTGCTCGATTGGAGGTTGCCCCTTCGAAGAGGCTTGTGAACACTGCTATCTAATTCAAAGTGCTATTTCTGTTGGTATTTCGTGAATCATTTCGGTGTATTGTGAAGATTATGCTGGATATTTTACTGTTATTCTGTTATTTCTAGCATTTCGTTTCTGTTCTGCATATTTTATATATCTGGTATCTTGCAGGTTATGAAAGCAAGTGCAAGGAGTGCACTTCTGAATTCTATGGAATTTCAGACAAAGACGTGCCAGGAGGGTGCACCAGCTGTAGTCATTGACTCAGGGAGGAAGCCTCAAGGTTGTCGAACACCTTGAAGGAGAAACTGTGTAGAGGAGAGCATAGAGGGGAGAAGAAAAATTGCTAAGAATTGTATAAAGGCTCTGCCAGGAGGGCATTGAGCAAATGCACAGGATGCATTGAGCCAGTGCATAGAATGCACTTCTGAATTCTGTGGAATTTGGATAGATTTCTGCCAGGAGGGCGCACGAGGGGAAGTATTAGACCCAGGAAAAAACCTCAAGGTTGTTGAACACCTTGCAAAGAAAGGCACAGAGATAACATAATCATTGAGGGTTCTGTGGAAACTCTTTCAGGAGGGAATTGAGTAGTTGCATAGAGTGCATCGAGAAGAAATCTCTTTCGAGTTCTGAGAAAAGAGAAGTATCAAGGAGAGACACTTACGGAGTTACTGAATACTCTTTTAAGCTCAGCAAGGAGGGATTGATCAGAAGGTTGTCAGGAGGACACCCAATTCCCTTTGAGGACACATAAGGGTGAGTCCCCTAGAGGCTCGGGTAAATAAATATCAGGAAGGATAGTGCCTTAGCTCACCGAGTAACAGCAGATTGAGGAGAAGGTCGAGAAACCCTGGGAGGATTCACAGTCGATAAAGCTCAGGAGGGATAGCGTTCCTAGAACATAGGTGATATCCAAAGGAATTGAACTCACAAAGGAAGAAAAGGTCGGGGCCTTTTGGAGCAAGATATCTTCCAAGGGAAAAGAAGAAGGCCATGCTCAAGGTAGAGCACAACTGTTGTTAGATCAGCTGGAGAGGTGAGATATGGACTGTCGATTTTCACGTCCAGACAATAGGAAGAGAGAGAATAAGGAAGAGAAATAGATCTGGGCCGTCAGATCTAGTGCAAAGGACCGATAGCCATCGGATCCGGAGGAAGGCGCACAAAGTTTAACCTCTGGTAGGTCACGCAGGAGAAAGAGATGAAATGGAAGCTGGAGACGCTTCGTGGAGAAGTGTCGAAAATCCCGTGGACCGTCAGATCTCACAGATCTATGATAAGGTTAAGGCTTAATGTATTTTTGGCATTTTGACATTTTGAGGTCTAGGAGATCGAAGGACCAAGAACCGTCTGCAGCCGGAGTTGCAGGATCATGAGTTCCGAAATCCCAAAAAAGTGGACCATGGTCGGCTAGATTTCGGCATTTCGGGACTCGAGTGTTCGAGAGGCCAGGAGTCGGGTGACGTGGAGTCCTGACTCGCGAAATCGCGAACCCCGAAAACATTTGTAGGAATAGCACGAGCCATAGTTGTTAATCCCTTCTCGGCATTTCGGCAACCGGGAATTCAAGAGTGAAGGAGTCGTGCATCGTGGAGTCCCGATTCGCGGAATCCCGAAAAGATCTTAGTAGTTTCAGGGTTCATAAAGTAGAGGAGGCAGTGGTTTGGGTCATTGCATTTCAAACTCCCAGTTACTGAAATCCCAATACAGCCACAATGTCGTGGTCGCGTGAAGGTGAAGACTTGCACCTGGTGCATGTTTGTGCAGGTGGGGTTTTCGTGGAAGGACCTGTGGATCGAATTCGTGGGGTTCCAGTGAGGGCCCAGAAGAACTATTTCAGTTCTATGAATTAAAAGAAGATTGATAATATGCGGATCTCAGCCCAAGGGCAGGGGGTCTGCACCAAGTGGTATCAGAGAAGGATTTGACTTATGTAGGTGACAGAGGCAGGAAGCACCGAGATTTTCTTACAGATAGAAGGAAAAGGAAGATAGAGTGTTGAAGCTCTATGATGATTGTTGCAAGCTGCGCAACAGGTAATAGGCAGTCAGGAGGACTGTAGGAAAGGTTGGAAGTAATCAAGGTTGCAGAGTGACAGCAACAAGTTTTCCAGGAGGGAAGACAGGAATAGGAATATGGCTAGTGAAGGCCATGGGTGTGGTCACAAGGAAGACCACAAGCAAAAGAAAAATCCAGAGATGGATCTGGAGCTCGCTGAGGTGAGGGTGAGAATGGAAGAGTGTGCACTGCGAGTGTAGCAGAACGCAAAGACACATTGGGTGTATGAATGGCCTCTAAGGAGGAAAGCAAAGTGGTCAGTCAAGGAATTGTTGGCCAAAAGATAGAAAAGGATGTTGAGGAGGTGGCTGAGGTATGTGAAAATCCTCAAGGCCACAGAGGAGATGGTTCATGCCTGTGAACCAGAAGCTGGGAGAAATCTCAGTGATAATGAAGAAGAGAGATCAAGCAGAGATCTCATAGACCACCAAGTCGGTAGAGATGGACTTTCAAATTGACAGGTGGGCAATAGAAAGAGATCAAGTGAAGATCTCGTATACTACCAGGAGGGAAGTGTTGAAAGTTCAAATTGCTAGGAGGGCAATGAGATGAGATCACTGGAGGATCTCATGGACTACGAGAAGGGCAAAGAGGAAATCCCATATTGCCAGGTGGGCAAGGGAGAGAAGATGAGACTATCTGAAAGTTTCATGAACTCAGGGATGAGTTTGGATCAGCGAGAGGATATGACAGAGAATATGAGCTCAGAGGTGAGTTCATATCAACAAGGACAACTGATAGAGAAGGAGATCAGAAGAGCATTCTGATGATTGGAGGAATAAAGGTATTCCTGCCATATGGCCCAGTTGAGGCCAGCGTGTGTGTTGCCAATGAAGCAACAGCGGAAGGACAACCAACTGTGATTTTCAAAGAGATGGAGAAGATATCAAAAGTTGCACAAGGAAAAGAAGAGGAGCACACAGTTGAGATGCTCACTCCATGGGAGAAGGAGCTAGAAATATTCGAGGATTGGATAAACAATACAGAACCAGTAGATGATTTCCATGAGGAGACAATCATGCAAATGTTAGCAGAGGAGCATTCTGAGGAATCGCTCAGAAATTTCAGCCAGGGAGTTGAACAGTTGATGATGACTACAATGCCAAGGCATGCAGTAGCAGATGAAGAAAAATCCTAGTCTAGAGAGTAGCTGGAGGAAGTTGGAGCTGAACCAGTAGAAGAAATGGTAGAGGCAAGTCTGCTAGAGAGGGTGACTGAACAGTAGGTCAGTCAAGAAGATAAGACTGTAGAGATGAATTTTGCAGCAGGGTGGCAAGTTGAGGCCACAGAGGAAGAAGATGGCATGGGAGATCTAGTTGATCTACCCATTTGCAGGGAAGAAGTGTAGTGGGATAGGCTGCAAAAGGAAAGTCAACCCTGGGAGCAGCTGGATGAGATAATTGAGAAGATCAGAAGGTTGATGATCAGATCAAAAGAACTAGTTAGCAAAGGGAAGTTGAGTAGAGGAGAACCTTCCATAGTAGCAAGGCAGCAGAAGCAACAACAACAGCGAAGCGATGGAGCGAATGGACAGCTCCAAAGAACTGTTTGGGATACAGGTGGATTTCAACAGCCATGCTGGGAAGCTCATGAGTAGGAGCTCATGAATTTCTCATAGCAGAGGAGTATGATGCAGGAGCATCGCTCCAAGATAGCTATGCCCAATCCAGCCAGCACATCAAAGTGCACATTCAATGGAAGGAGAGAGGAGCAACCCTCTCGTTTTTCAAATTTTGAAATTGTATTAAATGTTGTAAGGCTAGTAGAGTGAAAAGCCATGCATGTGCACAGGCTTTAGATAAAGGTTTCCTTAAATGGTTGTAAGGCTGAGATCTAGATCCGATTCGAACTAGACAGCCATTCAATGTAATTGAATGTAAATTAATGAGAGTTGGTGAGGATGGAGGGAAGCACTTGAGGAGCCCCCTTTTGTAAAAAGATATTTTGTTTCACAGAGAGGTAGAAGGCAAATAAGAAGAGAGAATAGGTTGGATAGGAGAGGAGAGTCGAGACTCTGTGGCAGTCCGAGCTTGAACACATTGTAAAGAGGCATTTCATATTAATAAAAACAGAGTAGTTTTTCCTGGATGTTGTTGTTCATGTGTTTGTGAATTCATGAATGAATGTCTTTATGTGTTGATGATATGTTGTAGATGTATGTTAAGTTCCATCTATGGGAGATAGATATATTTTCCTGTCTGTCAGTTCTTTGATTTCAGGTTTGGGTTCTTTGAGGCTTCATGCAAAAGGTTGCATGATAGAATACTGCGGATTTTGAAAGCCAGTGCAAGGAGTGCACTTCTGAATTCTGCAGAATTTCAAACAGAGACGGGCCAGGAGAGTGCACTAGCTGTAGTCATTGACTCAGGGAGGAAGCCTCAAGGTTGTTGAACACCTTGAAGGAGAAACTGTGCAGAGGATAACACAGAGAGGAGAAGCAGAATTGTTGAGAATTCTATAAAGGCTCTACTAGGAGGGCATTGAGAAAATGCACAGGATGCATTGAGCTAGTGCATACAATGCACTTCTGAATTCTATGGAATTTGGACAGAGTTGTGCTAGGAGGGCGTACCAGGGGAAGTATTAGACCTAGGGAGAAACCTCAAGGTTGTTGAAAACCTTGGAGGTAGGACTGTGCAGAGGAAGGCACAGAGATAACATAATCACTGAGGGTTCTGTGGAAACTCTGCCAGGAGGATATTGAGCAGTTGCATAGAGTGCACCGAGAAGAACTCTCTTTTGAGTTCTAAGATAAGAGAAGTGTCAAGGAGAGAGACTTACAGAGTTACAGAATAATTTGTTAAGCTCAGCAAGGAGGGCTTGAGAAGAAGGTTGTCAGGAGGACACTAGATTCCCTTTGAGGACACAGAAGGGAGATTCCCCTAGAGGCTCGGGTAAATAAATCTCAGGAAGGATAGTGCCTTAGCGCATTGAGTAACAACAGAGTGAGGAGAAGTTCGAGAAACCATGGGAGGTTTCACAGTCGACAAAGCTCGGGAGGGATAGCGTTCCTAGAACGTAGGCGATATCCAAAGGAATTGAGCTCGTAAAGGAAGCAAAGGCCGAGGCCTTTTGGAGCAAGAAATATTCCAAGGGAGAAGAAGAAGGCCATGCTCAAGGTAGAGCACAGCTACCGTTAGATCAGCTGGAGAGGTGAGATCTAGATCGTTGAGTTTCACATCCAGACAACAGGAGGAGAGACCACAAGGAAGAGAAACAGATTTGGGTCATCTGATCTAGTGCAAAGGACTGATAGTCATCAGATCCGGAGGAAGGCGCACATAATTTAACCTCTGAGAGGTCACTCACGAGAAAGAGCTGAAAGGGATGGTGGAGATGCTTCATGGAGAAGTGTCAAAAATACCGTGGACCGTCGGATCTCATAGATCTATGAGAAGGTTAAGGCTGAATGCATTTTCTACATTTCGGCATTTCAGGATCTAGGAGATCGAAGGACCAAGAACCATCTACATCTGAAGTTGCGGGATCACAAGTTTCGAAATCCTGAAAAAGTGGACCATGGTCGGGTAGATTTCTGGATTTTGGGACTCGGGTGTTCGAGAGGCCAGGAGTCGGGCGACGTGTAGTCCCATCTCACAAAATTGTGAACCCAGAAAACATTCAGAGGAATAGCATGAGCCAGAGCCGTTAAGCCCTTCTCGGCATTTCGACAACCAGGAATTCAAGAGTGAAGGAGTCATGGATCGTGGAGTCCTGATTCACAGAATCCCAAAAATATCTAAGCAGTTTCGAGGTTCAGAAAGTAGAGGAGGAAGTGGTTTGGGTCACTGCATTTCAAACTCTTGGTTACTGAAATCTCGATACAGCCACAATGTCGTGGTCGCGTGAAGGTGAAGACTCGCACCTAGTTCATGTTTGCGCAGGTGGGGTTTTCGTGGAAGGACCTGTGGATCAAATTCGTGGGGTTCCAGTGAGGGCCCGAAAGAACTATTTCATTTCTGCGAATTCAAGGAAGATCGATCCTATGCAGATCTCGGCCCAAGGGCAGGGGGTCTGTACCAAGTGGTATCAGAGAAGGATTTGACTTCTATAGGCGACAGAGGTAGGGAGCGCCGAGCTTTGCTTACAGACAGAAGGAAAAGGAAGACAGAGTGTTGAAGCTCTGTGATGATTGTTGCAAGGTGCGCAGTAGTTAATAGGAAGTCAGGAGGACTGTAGGAAAGGCTGGAAGTAATCACGCTTGCAGAGTGACAGCAACAAGTTTTCCAGGAGGGAAGACAGGAATATGAATATGGCTATTGAAGGCCATGGGCATGGTCACAGGGAAGACCGCAAGCAGAAGAAAGATCTAGAGATGGATCTGGAGCTCGCTGAGGTGAGGGAGAGAATGGAAGAGCGTGCACTACGAATGTAGCAGAACGCAAAGACACATTGGGTGTATGAATGGCCTCTGAGGAGGAAATCAAAGTGGCCAATCAAGGAATTTTTGGCCAAAAGACAACAAAGGTTGTTGAGGAGGTGGTTGAGGTATGTGAAAAGCCTCAGCGCCATAGAGGAGATGGTTCATGCCTGTGAACCAGAAGCTGAGAGAAATCTCAGTGATGATGAAGAAGAGAGATCGAGCAGAGATCTCATAGACCACCAAGTGGGTAGAGATGAACTTTCAAATTGCCAGATGGGAAATAGAAAGAGATCAAGTGAAGGTCTCATATACTGCTAGGAGGGCGGTGCTAAAAGTTCAAATTGCCAGGAGGGAAATGAGATGAGATCGTTGGAGGATCTCATGCACTGCCAGCAGGGCAAAGAGGAAATCCCATATTGCCAGGTGGGCAAGGGAGAGAAGATGAGACTATCTGAAAGTTTCATGAACTCAAGGATGAGTTTGGATCAGTGAGAGGAGATGACAGAGAATATGAGCTCATAGGTGAGTTCATATCGGCAAGGAAAACTGATAGAGAAGGAGATCAGAAGAGCATTATGATGATTGGAGGGATAAAGGTATTCCTGCCATATAGCCCACTTGAGTCCAGTGTGTGTGTTGCCAATGCAGCAATAGCAGAAGGACAGCCAACTGTGATTTTCAAAGAGATTGAGCATATATCAAAAGATGCCCAAGGAAAAGAAGAGGAGAACACAGTTGAGATGCTCACTCCATGGGAGAAAGAGATAGAAATGTTGGAGGATTGGATGAACAATACAGAACCAGTAGATGACTACCATGAGGAGACAGTCATGAACATGTTAGAAGAGGAGCATTCTAAGTAATCGCTCAGAAATTTCAGCCAGGGAGATAAACAGTTGATGATGACTACAATGTTGAGGTATGCAGCAGCAGATGAAGAAAAATCCTAGTCTGGAGAGAAGCTGGAGGAAGCTGGAGCTGAACCAGCAGAAGAAATGGTAGAGGAAAGTCTGCGAGAGAGGGTGACTTAACAGGAGGTTAGTCAAGAAGATAAGACTGTAGAGATGAATTTTGCAGCAGGGTGGCAAGTTGAGGCCACAGAGGAAGAAGATGGCATGGGAGATCTAGTTTATCTACCCATTTGCTAGGAAGAAGTGCAGCAGAGCAGGCTGCAAAAGGAAAACCAGCCCTGGGAGCAACTGGACGAGATAATTGAGAAGATCAGAAGGTTGATGATCAAATTAGAAGAAGCGGTTAGTAAAGGGAAGCTGAGTAGAGAAGAACCTTCCAAAGAAGCCAGGTAGCAGAAGCAACAGCAACAGTGAAGCGATGGAGCGGATTGACAGCTTCAAAGAACTATTTAGGATCCAGGTGGATTTTGACAGCCATGCTGGGAAGCTCATGAGCAGGAGCTCATGAATTTCTCATAGCAGAGGAGTATGATGCAGGAGCATCGCTCCAAGCCAGCTATGCACCATCTAGCCATCACATCAAAGTTCACATTCAATGGAAGCAGAGAGGCGCAACCCTCTCATTTTTCAAATTTTGAAATTGTATTAAATGTTGTAAGGCTAGTAGAGACAAAATCCATGCATGTGCATAGGCTTTATATAAAGGTTGCCTTAAATGGTTGTAAGGCTGAGATATAGATCCGATTTGGACTAGACAACCATTCAATGCAATTGAATGTAAATTAATGAGAGTTGGTGAGGATGGAGGGAAGCACTCGAGGAGCCCCCTTTTGTAAAAAGATATTTAGTTTCATAGAGAGGGAGAAGGCAGAGAAGAAGAGAGAATAGGTTGGATAGGAGAGGAGAGCCGAGACTCTGTGGCATTATGAGCTCGAACACATTGTAAAGAGGCATTTCATATTAATACAAACAGAGTAGTTTTTCCTGCATGTTGTTATTCATGTGTTTGTGAATTCATGAATGAATGTCTTTATGTGTTGATGATATGTTGTAGATGTATGTTAAGTTCCATCTATAGGAGATAAATATATTTTACTGTCTGTGAGTTCTTTGATTTCAGGTTTGGTTTCTTTGAGGCTTCATGCAAAAGGTTGCATGACATAATACTGCGGGTTCTAAAAGCCAGTGCAAGGAGTGCACTTCTAAATTCTGTGGAATTTCAGACAAAGACGTGCCACGAGAGTGCACCAGCTGTAGTCATTGACTCGGGGAGGAAGCCTCAAGGTTGTTGAACACCTTGAAGGAGAAACTATGCAGGGGAGATCACAGAGGGGAGAAGCAGAATTGCTGAGAATTTTGTAAAGGCTCTGCTAGGAGGGCATTGAGCAAATGCACAGGATTCATTGAGCTAGTGCATAGAATGCACTTCTGAATTCTACGTAATTTGGATATAGTTGTGCCAGGAGGGTTCACCAGGGGAAGTATTAGACCCAGGGAGAAACCTCAAGGTTGTTGAACACCTTGGAGGTAAGACTGTGCAGAGGAAGGCACAGAGATAACATAATCACTGAGGGTTCTATGGAAACTTTGCCAGGAGGGTATTGAGAAGTTGCATAGAGTGCACTGAGAAGAACTCTCTTTCGAGTTCTGAGATAAGAGAAGTGTCAAGGAGAGACACTTACAGAGTTACTGAATAATTTGTTAAGCTCAGCAAGGAGGTTTTGAGCAGAAGGTTTTCAGGAGGACACCAACTTCCCTTTGAGGACACAGAAGGGCGAGTCCCCTAGAGGCTCAGGTAAATAAAGCTCAAGAAGGATAGTGCCTTAGCGCACCGAGTAACAATAGAGAGAGGATAAGTTAGAGAAACCCTGGGAGTTTTCATAGTCGAAAAATATCAAGAGGTATAGCGTTCCTAGAATGCAGGCGATATCCAAAGGAATTGAGCTCGCAAAGGAAGTAAAGGCTGGGGCCTTTTGGAGCAAGAAATTTTCCAAGGGAAAATAAGAAGGCCATGCTCAAGGTAGAGCACAGCTGCCGTTAGATCAGCTGGAGAGGCGAGATCTGGACAGTTGAGTTTCACGTCCAGACAACATGAGGAGAGAGCACAAGGAAGAGAAATGGATCTACGCCATCTGATCTAGTGCAAAGGACCAATAGTCATTAGATCCATAGGAAGGCACACAGAGTTTAACCTCTGGGAGGTCACTCACAAGAAAGAGCTGAAAGGGACGATGGAGACGCTTCATGGAGAAGCGCCAAAAATCCCATGGACCATCGTATCTCACAGATCTGTGAGAAGGTTAATACTGAATGTATTTTCGGCATTTCATCATTTGGGGGTCCGGGAGATCGAAGGACCAAGAACCATCTACATCTGGAGTTGCGGGATCGCAAGTTTCGAAATTCCAAAAAAGTGGACCAAGGTCGGGTAGATTTCGGCATTTCGGGACCCTGGTGTTCGAGAGGCCAGGAGTCGAGCGACATGGAGTCCTGACTCACGAAATTGTGAACCCTAAAAGCATTTAGAGGAATAGCACAAGCCAGAGCCGTTAAGCCCTTTTTGGCATTTCGGCAACTGGGAATTCAAGAGTGAAGGAGTCATGGGTCGTGGAGTCCCAATTCGCGGAATCCCGAAAAGATCTAAGAAGTTTTGGGGTTTGGAAAGTAGAGGAGGCAGTGATTTGTATTGCTTCATTTCAAACTCCCAGTTACCGAAATTTCGATACAACCACAAGGTCATGGTTGCATGAAGGTGAAGACTCGCACCTAGTGCATGTTTGTGCAGGTGGAGTTTTCATGGAAGGACTTGTGGATCGAATTCGTGGGGTTCCAGTGAGGGCCTGAAAGAACTATTTCAGTTCTGCGAATTCGAAGAAGATCGATCCTATGTGGATCTCTGCCTGAGGGCAGGGGGTCTGCACCACTAGGTGGTGGGGGTGGTCCTTGACCTTGTCCACCTACTCCTCCGCCTCCGGCAATAGCCATCGAAAGTCTGGGGGATGAAATTTGTGAAAAAAGAGGGGTTTCAAAAACTTCTAGGGACCAGGGTAGTGACCTTTCAACTTATTTGGGATGTGGCGAAGGGAAATATGAGAAAATGTCATTAAGAGATGGAAAGTCTAGAAGGGGCGAGAAAGAAAAACGTGGACTAGTTTTTTCAAAATTACAAGATGTATAGATAGGTGAACCAACAAGGGATGAATCAAGGTATAAAATGTGTTCTTCAAGGCTTCGTAGAACCGAAACCTTTACCTTGGGCAAGGGTGAGGTCTGTAAATTTGTTGAACCTGCACAGAATAGATCTAGGTAGAAAATACTACACACATTTGCAGAGAGAAATTGAGAAAGAAGAAGCAAGATAAACAGAATGGAAGAATTCTCATTAGGCATATTCCACACTCAAAGGGTGAATAATTTACAATATATATAGAATAAATGAGTAACTAATGAACCATAGTGGTGGTCTATATTGATCTAGACACACACCAACAATTGCAAGAGTAAATTGCCACCTAGTCTACTCTCTCAGGCAGTTACGGAAGTGAACTGCCACCTAGCTGAGTTAACTAGTCAACTAGTCTTCAGTTATCTGACTGAACAAAGAGTAGTGAGTTGGTGATGATCCCAATGTTTCATGGTGACAAAACCAATGCAACATCTAAAATCAACTCAACTAGTCAAACTGAAGTGTCAACTAAAAGAGAATATTCTCCAGGTGGAATATTCTTCCCTAAAATATAGGAGACTAGATAATGACTAATTATGACTAATAAACAAGGAATAACCTTAGGAAAAATAAATCCTAGGTGTGTGTGAAGTAACTCCAACACCCCCCCTGAACATCACTATGGTGAAAATAAAGAATGGGTCCCAGCTACGAGGCCATGTTAGGTACCCAAATACAAAAGATACACTGAACTAAACGAGGAAAGAGGGAAAACCTCATGGGAACAAACCCCCCCGTCAAATTACAATGCATAAAATAAAAAATGATAAGGAACAAAAGGTAGTTGCTAAGCAACCATGTCCTTCACTCCAAGAAGACCTTGCAACTGTGTAAGTTTGTGCTCTTTGAAGATTTTGTTGAAGATGTATATGTCTGCATAGATCTGATGAAGTATATGCATAATTGATATTTCCATACATATCCACTTTATCTTCTTGTAATGAATAATATCCAAACAAATTTTAGATGAAATTTTGAAAACCGTATGGCCATTTCTAGAAAAATGATGAAATTTTGTTGATTTTAAAACGATCATAACTTCACTTTTCGGACTCCGTTTCGGACGATTTTTTTTTGAAATTGGATATTTTCCCGAGAGGAATTCAAATATCCAATTTGTTTCTGCAATTTTTTCTCGGAAAATATCAGAATGACATATGGTGTGCACGGCTCTCTTTTTGTCTCCTAAGATGCATGCATGGCGCATGTAACAATGTCTGCATGTGACTCCTGAGATGCATGCCATATATTTTCCACATGAATTTCATAAAATAAATCTGAAATGGAGTATACATCATCTTCAATTATTGGAATACTAATTTATGCAAAAACGTTTGTAGAAGACTCTTCATAATAAGAGGCTTGATCTTCTGATGGCTTCTCTTCTGGCTCAATCTGTTTGACCTCCTCCATGAAATCTTCACAATATTATTTAATCCCAAATAGAACCTCCAATCTGGTCCATAATTCATTTGGTGTTAATCCTTGTGATTCTTCATATACTTGATGGAAAAGTTCAGGAGAAACAAACATGTTGATACTTCCTATGGCCATATCTTGTCTATTGAGAAAGTCATTTTTCTCATCGACAAAATCAGGATCTACTTCCATTGCCATAGTTATTTGGTACAAGCCTCTACATCTAAGATGGAGCATAATTTTTGGCTTCCATTCCAAATAGTTATGAGGTGTGAGAAGTATTTCCAGCGAATAATCCATCTTTTTGTTGTCTTCAATCTTTTGTACCTGCAAAAATGATTTGGTGTAGATTTTTCTTAGCAGTCCGTCGACTCTGATACCATGTAAATGTGTTGAACCTGCGTAGAATAGATCTAGCTAGAAAATACTACACACATTTGCAGAGAGAAATTGAGAAACAAGAAGCAAGATAGAAAGAATGGAAGAATTCTCATTAACCGTATTCCACACTCAAAGAGTGAATAATTTACAATATATATAGAATAAATGAGTAACTAATGAACCATAGTGGTGGTCTAGATTGATCTGGACACACACCAACAGTTACAAGAGTAAATTGCCACCTAGTCTAGTCTCTCAGGCAGTTACGGAAGTGAACTGCCACCTAGCTGAGTTAACTAGTCAACTAGTCTTCAATTAACTGACTGAACAAAGAGTAGTGAGTTGGTGATGATCCCAATGTTGCATTGTGACAAAACCAATGAAACATCTAAACTCAACTCAACTAGTCAAACTGAAGTGTCAACTGAAAGAGAATATTCTCCAGGTGGAATATTCTCCCCTAAAATATAGGAGACTGGATAATGACTAATTATGACTAATAAACAAGGAATAACCTTAGGAAAAATAAATCCTATTTGTGTGTGAAGTAACTCCAACAAGGTCGACAGAGTATTAATGACAACGGGTAAAGAGGAGTCTCTTTTGTTTAGACTATTTGGAGTATCAGAAGAGTCAATCTCAATCTTTACTTTGGGTACGATTACCTCCGGGTTCTCACGCCTAACTTCGAGCTTGCTAATTGATGCCTCTGCAGAGGGTGTTTGTTTAAAATTATCTTTAGGAGTTATTCCTTCAACCGAAACCTTAGTATTTACTTGAGCAACTTTGGGTTGGTATTTTTTACCTGCCGATGAGGTAGTCGATTGGAGGTATCCCTTTGGTTTCAACAACCTTTCAGGATCAGATTCATGTGTAGTCTGCTTATCGTCTGGGTTCTTTCTGGTATTCTTTCGACGAAATTCCAGTTTATCTGTGGTGGATTCTCTAAGTGAAAGATAAAAATAGACTTAATTCAATATTCAATATTTGTTCACTATCAAAGATAGAATCTTACCTTGTCATTTTCCTAGGGAAAAATAACTTCATTTCTTCGTCCCCAGCAACGATGCCAAAAAGGTGTTGGTCTTCATATTAAACTTAAGGCTCAAAGGATAATGTCAGGCATCAAGAAAGTTTTAGAGAGTGTTTTTTAGGAGTTCTTTTTCTACCTTAGTTATATGATAAAATTCCTTAAATGATATTAACAGTATGGAAACATAGAGGCCGTATTTTGTGTCTAAGTCAAAATTGTAATATCGAATGGTGTGAGAGAAAATATACAAAAATGTAAAAGAAAGAAAGGTATCAATTACTGAAGAGTCTCACCTTTTTGCAGTGGAAGAAAATAGATAGTGTAACCTTGAATAAAGTACAAGATACAATAATCTACACAACTCGTAGGTCTTGATTTACTCATAGTAAATGCAGAGGAAAAAATGCTTACTTAATAAATCACTGATGAAATATGATTACAATAGTAGTTGTACTAAATTGAAATCAAACATTTATCAAGGAATGCATAAAGAAATGTTGAGAAATGAAAAAACATAAGAAACACATAACCCAAACTAAAGAAAGTGTGGAATCTCTGTATTCACTTGCATTAATACTCAATAAGGAGAGTTTTCTTTATTACAATCGACAAGAAGAAGTCTTCAATAGATCTTCAATCTATGTATTTATACAAAATTGTCACAACTAAAAAACGGTTGGACTTCTCATAATCTAAAAATAGTAAATATCTAAAATAAGAAAATAGAACATATAGAACAATGGACTTCATTGGCAATCTCTTTGTCTGTTGGCCAAAACCCTTCTGTCTTCTAATATTCTGACATAACGTCCGAGTCATCATAGCTTTGTTGTCATTTGTCCTTTCAACTATATCCAATAATGTAATATCACTTTCTTACTTGCTTCCAGATGTGCTTTCCTTCATGTATTTAATGCATTAGATGCATATACTTACTAATTTCATTACCAACCCTGAAGGCTTAGTTGCTTGATTGGACTTGAAAGTGTATAAATTTATTTCTACCTGAGGAAACTTTTCTTGTATCGGTTTCACTCCTTCGGATGTGACCTGTAACTGCAAGATTGGGTTCTCTATTGATTTTCTTATTTGAGGGAGATTAATCTCGTTTATATTTTGGATGGCCATTAGAGATTCTTCTTTGCTTGTTCTGGAGTTATACTGATAATTTTCTATATTGATTTGACCCAGGGCTTCAGAAATAACGTTCCCTTTAAAATCAATTATCCCTTTGTCTAGTGATGTCAACACTTCTAGACAAGATTCAATTACATCTCTTGCAAGTCTCTTTCTTTCTGTTAAATTTATTTCCCAAGCCTTCAAAACTATATCACCTCTTATTTGTTCTAAAAGGGAAAGCCGATGGACATCTGAGACATCATCCTTAGGTACCAATAGGACACCCTCCTAAAACATAACTCGAGCAGAATGAGCTTCTCTTTCCTTGATGTAGATGTATTTCAGAGAAAGGTCAATTGTCTGGTAGCACTTCTGGATAGCCTCGACCTTCATGAAGTGATCTTGTTGGGCTATTTATATATTTTCATTTAACTCCAATGCTAGAGTCTGAAAATATGATACCTTTATTGGCATACCTTCAATCAAGTCTAACTGGCTTGCAACTGTTTTATTATCTCTTCTTGTTTCATGATCAAGTCTTTGTTGGCCTGCAAATTCTGATGGAGCTCCTCAAGGTTAGCTTTCAGTTGTTGTATTTGATGTCTGTCATAAGCTCTGATCTGTTCAAAATATTTGTTCATATTATTTTTCACATCCTGTTCCATAGTCATTATCAGATCTTGCAAATTCACTACCAAGAAGTTTCTTTGTTTTAGCTGCTCAGCCAAATTTTCCACAAACCACTGATTTGTAGTGGAAAATGCACCTAGTGAACCTGAAATTTCCTTGGTGAATTCTGAATCATCTCGGTTCTGTCCATTGTATGCCATTATTTTCCTTTTTACTATCGTTCCATATTTCTAATATGATTCATGTTTTACTAGAGCCCTCCTTTTCTTGCCGAAGAAGAAGTATGAAGAGGCATATCTTCGGGTGCAATTGGGGTGATATCATCTATAAAAATGACTTTGGAACTAAGGTTTGTGAAAGTAGACTGTAACGGTGTCAATGAAATGATACAGGAACCTATTTATGTAGATGGTTATTTCTCAGCGGTTTTGGCAGCAGATGTGGCTAGTGTAGAAGAATATGTATCCCGCCCCTACTTTCGAAAGGCTTCAAACTAAGCCTTTGTGAGAGGGCCTAGTGGATTTGATATTGAAGCTTCCAATTCCTATGTCAAAACTTATGTTCCCTTTGGGTTTTCCTTAGTTTCCTGTTTACCAGAGATCCCTGCTTCAAAACCCAGAGGTACAATTTTTTGTGTAGGTGGCGTGGCTACCGACTCTCCCTGTAGAAATTTCGGTAAACTATTATGTCAGTGCTTTTGAAAATTGAAGAAACTGGTTTGTTGGTCTGGAGACAAAGTTTGGACTCTGTTCAACACTTCCTTGTAAGACCTTAATCCCCTGAATACTTCATCATGTGGGGAGTCCTCATGCATATATTTCTTCAATTTGTATTGAGCCAGGTGGTTTTCCACAATTTTTTGTCGGTTGTTCCTTTTAAATTCGATGTCAAATAACTTGACATCCTCCAGAGATGTAGCTTCTACTTTGGAATGGCCAAAGTCTAACAATGAAATCATACCAACCTGAAGAGGGAAGGTTGGCCATACATTTTTCTAGGCTGCTTTCAATTCCTTGTTGATGCCCCCTGTCATGGCTTGATAAGACACTTCTTGACATACTCTCCGATCTGGTAAAAACTCCGGGAGAGCATGGGGAGGGATCGAGCATCCAAAAACCTTGAGGTAAGAAAATTTTTCTTCGATGTACCAGTCTGCTATTTTTCCTAGGTTTCCCATGATTTTGTCTGAAATTCTGGGGGCTGGGAAATCGTATAGGGTGATATGGATGGGCACTACTACATAATGGAAGATTTCGTAGAATAAATCTTTGGCCTTGTCTTTCCACAACTTGGATTGATAGAAGTGGATAGGGTCAATGTTGGTTGGGGTCCAGCTCCAGTTCATCAATGGAAAAGGGTTCATAAAGGAAATATCATCCATTATAAATGAAAACATGTAGAACATGACAGGATTCCCTTTGGACTTTTCCAATTAATACTCTATGATTTACTTAGCCAGGTTGTCTGATAACATCTTGGCCCAGTTGAAAGAGTATACCTCGACAACTTCATGCATAATTGGCACCCATGCCACTGGGAAATGGGTGGGACTTTTCTTCTCAAATAGTGTACAAATCATCATAGCTACATACATCATATGGGTATCTAACGACATTGTGGTGTAAAATGCAGCATATTGTATACACTCTTGTTGTTCAAATTCCAACAAGAATGCAACATTTTGATTATATTTAAAACCAAGGGATAGATTTTACATTACTTGTATGTGTTCTGGTTGGAATTACCCAACAACAACCTTTTGAGAGTTGTAAATGATCCTGGTTTGAATGTTGACATTTTCCAGGGCCCAACCTATCATGTCGTTATACAACATGAGTGTCGGTCGCATAACTATTTTGTGTAGCTCTGAGTGAGCTATGTCACTAAGTTTAGTTGCATAAGTTTCTCTCACTTCATCACCAGAATTATCTGGGCAATTTATAAGCTCATGCTCTAGAATATCGAACACATGTGTCCAAGTTTTCACAGTGTCTATGGCTCTTGGTGAGGTATCTGACAGGACGTCTGCATTTGGATTTGTACCTTCAACAACTGCTTTAGCCATCTTCCATGATGCCATGATACCGATAATACTGAAATGAGATTACCTGTTACAGGGGAATGCATGAGCTTCTCAATTGGAAAAAACTTACTATTCTATGCAAGATGAAAATGAAATTCGAAATCGATCAATTTTGTTCACATCGGGCGCATTGATTCGAAAATACCTTTACTGAAGATAAATTTATTTATCTTAATGAGAAAATCTAGCTAGTGATATGCAATCTATGTTAAAATCATTATCGTTGATTTGCGATTAATGACACTAATATTGGTTGTTCGCGATCGAGAATTTGGATGAAATAGGTTCGAAATTTCCTGATTTGTGAATTCACGAAAGGTTAATTATGAGATAATCTCCTTTTAAAACATTAATTAATCATGTTTATCTTTAAGTGCTTTCGGAAGTTCATACTTCAGATATTTCAAGATGTTATCGATGGTAAAGGTCCGAACTCTGAAGTGCAAATTTGTTAACTATCTTTTAATCAAAATTAACTTAACTTAATTAAGATTTAATATTTCGGCATTTTGTTGCTTTGTGGATTTGCAAGTTAGCTCTTTATTATATTTTCGAAAGGCCATTACCTGTAGTGACATGTTGAAGATGATGTCATTTTAGATGATGTGTCGAGACCAGAGGGTGCCATGTGTCACTTAGAATCGTATGAATCTTCAGCTGAAAAGGTCAGAAATGGATGACACGTGTCAACCCAGGGGAGACTCAAAAGGTACACATGTACTGTGACTAGGGTCCTTTAAAGTTTTATGAACAGTGATAACAGACATTTTTCAGGTATTGGGACTTTAAATGTTAATACCTATAGAAACGCCCAAAGCATGAAGCTCCGAAGTGACCTTTAGTGATTCAACTCTTTAACAATCAGGCGGCTCCAAAACTCAGGAAAAAAAGGGGATCGTTCGATCAACGGGGGAACTTTATCAATTCCAGATATCATGCGCTCCTTATGACTAGAAGTAAATTTGATTTAAACATTCGAAAGATGACTTCTGAGTCATTATTTAAAAAAGATGAAGTTCAAGAAAGTAAAGCTCAAGGTTTAGGATTTATATATGTTCCAACACTTCTCATGGGATATTGGTGAAGGGAAACCCTTTCCAAAAATTTGGGAATCTAATGGGTGGAGGTTTTCCTTCTTTTGGCCAGGGATCTCAAAGTTACAACCAATAACTTGGTCGACATGTAAACACTACCTGGAAACCTAGTGCTAGTAAAATTCCAGGATATTCTTTTCCTAGCGCCAACCAATCGGGGGATTACAACCCTAGAATTTGGAACTCTATGTCACAACCAAAACTTCCATTTTTGGAAACTTTAAACTTGTCAGACCTTTCAAAACTCACTAATGATTTGTTGTCACAATCAAAATTGGCCTCTGGTCCCTAAAAAGATCCCATAAGACATTCCAAATTTTGAAGGGAAGGATAGAAAATATCCCAAAGATCGTGTGACATATTTCCTTATATTGTGCTCATCCAAAACGTTGATGGATGAATTTGTCAATTCGAGACTATTTTAATGTACCCTCACTGGGGTGGCTACGAAATGTTATATTGACCTGAAATGAGTGTCGTTTAGAAATTTTCATGAATTAGATGTGATTTTCTTGAACCATTTCCAACTTCTTTTTTGTTATGACAACGAGATTGACTTCTTGTATACTTTTAGGCAAGGCAATTCTACCCACATATCCTACCACATCCAAGAGTGGTAGAGAAGGAAGTGAATGATAAAAGCTTTGATCCCTCCTAATTTTATTTTAGAATGCTTCTTGAAGTATTTGTTACATTACATAACTAAATATGTCTCCCTTTTGGGAGTGACAACCGAAGAACAAGAAATCTTCACAGCTCAATAATTAAATTTGATTTATTCTTCATCTAGAGTTCTATATGAAATACTTCCAAATGCACTGAGACCTAGTAAAAACCCTTCTAGATTGAATCTTGGACCACATGTTGAAGGTGTTGTGGGTTCCTTATATAATTCCACTGTGATTTTAACAGAAAACCAAATGAAGCAACTATATATACATCCACCCATAGTTAGTCAAGCTCATGCTTTGATCTCTCCCCCACTTCAAACTTTCGATGTGCACATTGTATAGTAAAAACATTTGAAGGTCAACCAACAACCCAAAGGAAGGAAGGAAAAGAAGGGTAATAAGAAAGGAGGTGGGGGTAATAATGATGCAAACAAGACTCCCCACAGGGGTGTAGACCAATTAGCAAGTGCCATGTAAATGGAAAGAAATATTAAAAGGAGGTCTCACGTTCGATTCTCACCTTGATTTACCCATGCCCCATGCTTTTTGGTTGTGTGGACACACCTGGAGGTTATAGAGGTATCATACAATAATCGACCTCGTGTCACGTGAGTATGAGAACCGTGAGTTGTCGATTCCGCCAGTCACAAAAAAAAATGATGTAAACAAGACCAAAAACAATGTCAGTGGGCCAAAAAAGGATAAAAAGAAAGTTGTTTTTCCTTGCAAGTTGTGTAAGGAAGTTCATTTAACACACCAATTCCCCAAACTTGAAGAGGATCAACATTTGTTGGCACGACAACAACTTGTTGTGCTAAGTAATCATTTCCCTCAAGGTCAACTTATGACTATGGGAACTTCAAGTAACACTAGATTTACACAAGGGGTAAAATGGGGGGCACCCTTGGAAGATAATAATTCATTGAATGTCTATATGTGTGGATCATAGATACATCTTTCGACTAGAGCTTGTAATTATGATAATACTGGGTCGACCTAAAAATAAAAGGAATCGTTCAAGTTGTTAAATCCTCTGCATATAGAGAAACCTATGAGAGAATCAATTCCATGCATACCCAAGGGTTTGTTTAAGTAGTTATTTCACAATCTAAGTGCTCAGGTTGCCCAAAACTACTCAATTGTAGAAGACGTATCCCAAGAACTGTGCACTATGTCGACCTTGGAAGCACTCCAAAGTTTCCCAACACAACTACTAGAGCCCTTGATTCCATGAGTTCTCAAATGATAATGATATATACTTCTAATGTGAATCCCCGACTTCCTTACGATGTCAATTTTAAAATCCAGGTCATGTATAGCATGAAAACTATCTTTAGAACAATTGTGGATAAGGGTGCTTCAACATGTGTTATGTCTTTTTCATGTTGGTGAGAAATTGGCTTCCTTGAGATTGCATCATCTCCCACTTTGTTAATTTCATTCGACAGATGCCCATTTAGGCCCCATGGGATCCTCTTGTTGGCCCTCAACCAAGTTTTGGGGAAAATTTGGTCATTTTTGGAGGTTTTGGCCCACTTTTGGACTTCGACACGTTGGTCGAAGTAGGAGCGCCCAGGCGGAGCAGAGATCGCATATCTCACCTATTTTGAGGGTTATGTGTTGTTGGGAAAAATACCCTATGGACTAGCAAACTAGAGTCAGACTTGCATGCAGATCTGACCCTAGTTTGCTAGTTCGTAGGGTATTTTTCCCAACAACAAAATTGGCGACCGTATTGGGGAAGGATACTCTATTAGAAAAATAGGACCGCGGAGTAATAAAATAAAACAAATGCAGAAACAAAACACAGAAGACACACAATACAAGAGAGACACAGATTTACATGGTTCACCCAGTGTGGGCTACGTCCACCAGAGAAATTGCCAGGTCCTTCCTATATTATTATCCAGCAAATGAAGGGATACAACCTACAGCAAAACCCGTTGTAACTTCCTCTTCTTTCTCTCACAGTCTCCTCTCTCAGAATACAATATTCACCATCATCCATAGCCGTAATACATTTCCCTCATAAAAGAGGGTTTCCTTCTAGGGAAAAAAACCCTAACATAATCTCTACGTTAGATCTGCGACCTTATAATGAACGGTCCAGATTTACAATGAAATTACAATATACTTTTACAAGGCAATTTTTTCTTCGGGGGCTTCTCCCCCGAACCCCCACTTGCCCCCAGACCCCCCAGCCGGGGGGATAGGCCCCCCGGACCCTGCAGAGGGGGTACCCCCCCTCTGCACTCCCCCGCGTGCAAGAGTGTACATTATTCTGGGGTGTAAATACTTCATGGGGTATAAACACGGCTGAAAGCAAGGACCTATGAATCAGGAAGATAATCAGGCTCCACAACCAACAATCTCCCACTTGGAGACTGATCTCAACAAC
>ML778374.1:191828-221078 GCA_009831015.1 Picea engelmannii | reverse complement strand
TTGTTATCTTCCGGAGGTATATGCTTAGGTGACACCACAAATAATGTCGCCGAGTATAGTGCAGTTATTGAGTTGCTTCGTGACGCCTTGTCATTGGGTATCTCTCATCTCCGGGTCTATCTCGATGCTCAACTGGTTGTGTCACAGCTAAACAGAATATACCGGGTTCATGATCCAACTTTACACCGACGATTCCTTAGGGTACGTCTCTTAGAACACAACTTTGATTATATTACATATTTTCATGTTCCTAGGAGATTAAACCAAATTACAGATACTCTAGCTAATCAAATTTTAGATTGGCATCTTGCCCACATATAAAAGAACATGGACATAAACATGTAAATACATTTTTGCACACAGAATCCATAAGACACAAAAAAGATAAAAACCATATATAAACATCATAAAATACTCAGAGTACATAGGTGGACGCAAGCGCCTCAAAAATGGGAACAGTAAGGAGTCACCGGGCTTATGCCCTCAAAAAATATATACAAGTAGGTGCTCGTGGCACATAAAGAGTCTAAATCTACTCCCTATGGGCCCTCTTATAATCATCTACAACACGGGCTAAACGCCTAAACAATCGGACCCATGTCCGAGGTGGCCCCACAACATGAGGCTGCATGGATGGCGGCAGGTCCTCTATCTCTGCCATCGGGACTATGCGAGTGAGCGCAGTGAAGTTCCGCTCAACTTGTCTAAGGACCCTCCTAGCCTCTCCGGCTGGAAGGTTCCCTGCTACTGCTGCTCCCCCAGTGGCGGCAGCCGCGGCCTCTGGCTGTGGACGATGCCTGTTTTGTGCATAGTCGGCAGGTCGCATGGGTCCCACATCTGCATACAACAAACGTATCCGTCAAATACTCTGGCATACAAAAAAATGATATATATAACAAAAAAACATAAAAATTACATATGCAAACAAAAAAACTTACAAAGGTGGAGACTTACCCATCTCCCCTCGCTCCTCACCAGGAGGCACAGGTATCTCTGGATCTCTAGAGAAGTCTATCCCCGCATATGGGTAGTCCTCGATAGCAGGGATCTGTCATGACATCCAAGAAAAGAAGTCATCGTCGAAGGCCTCAATGGTCCTTCCACCACCCTGTCGCGACAGTAACACTGCCCATCTACACACTGCAGGTAAAGAGGCCAGATGTCCTCGTACTACAACTCGAGGACTGAAACACGAAACTCTCTCAAAAAAGAACGAACACAAGATAGTCTCGAACCTGAAGTTCCTCTGTGTCCGCTGTCAGCAATCTATCAATTGCCTCTTCATACACTCCAGCAGTGTGGTACTCCAATCAAAAATTTGTGCATTCATGCACTGGATGGCACAGTTCATCTGTGCACGCGAAGCCTGATGCACGACGGCTGAGCCGGTAATCTGCCCAATAAGTAACAAGATAGTCTGTAGTGCTAAGTTGGTAATATTTCTAATGGGTACCTGGGAACCCGTACGTTCAGTCCCAGCCTCACAGTACTCAGCTATCAACTCTGAGATCTTTCTCGGCCCCATAGGAAAAGTCTGGAAGTTGACTGGTTCCCCTGTCCTTGAGAGGCCAGTTAGAAATTAAATGTCCTCGGTGGTGGGCACCAATGATTGCCACTCTAGCATAAAGGCCTCTGCATCAGGATGCCAGTAATCAATCAAGTCATTCAGTAACCTTGGTTGTGCGCGCATAAACGGACATAAAAAGAATTTGAGTAAACCGCATTGCATTAACATGGCCACAACATTCGGATCTGCAACAACCAACTCACTGATTGCCTCATGCTCCCTCTCCCTCCACTGGACATACATCCTGCCAACATAACAAGGTAAAGGATGGTCAATACTTCTTTTAGTTTGATTTTCCATCAATAAGGAGGGGTACACGTGGGCTGTATAGATGACAGTCGCATGTACATGCGTGCATGATTTACTCTGCACGCGTGTACCTAGGGCTGACCTTTTTAAGGTCGATGCCCACCCAAAAAATAACTTAAATGACTAAATTGAAGTATTGAATAGCTAGATAAGGGATTTTGTAGTTACTTGGTCCAAGCAGAAGTTTGTTTCATCCACTGTAGCTCATGGAATCACTATCTTTGGCAAAGGGGGTCTTTTGGCTCCAGAGTCAATTTCCAAATCAGCAATGGCGATAATGAGCTACCAGCTTCTATTTATAGACTTTTTGGCATCCTTTTGTCACTTTTTTGGCCCCCCTTATCAGTTTCTTTATAACAAAAACCATTTAGAGTGATCTAGGAGTTATATAGGAGGGATTTGATCAGGTATTGGGACAATTGTTTTTGAGTTTCGAAAAAATATTGACGGTCCATAAAAAAATAAAAAAAAATAAAAAAATCAACTTGAGCATATAGGTTAGGATGCCACCCCAACTTTTGCATCTCGTTGAATTTTTCTTATGCTATAAGATCGATCCCATCCAGTTGTGACATGGAACCATCATATCTGCTCTAGAAGTGTCGCAACTTGGTGGTAGAGATTACCAGAACATGGATGCCCTAGGTAGGTCCTAGTTGCATTATGGCGTCCATGTCGTTTCTAAAAACACTATAAGCTCGGGAGTCCGTATAGTCTTTCCTGAATATGAGTTTGAGCCTCATTTGCATGAGTCTTTTTCACTCTTTGTCTTACCCTCAGGACTCCCAAAATATAACAGGTCTCCTTTTAAGCCCTTTTCAGACCCTCTAAAAATGAAAAGATTGCTGAGCGATCTTGTGACCTTTCACACTCGTTAAACTGAAATTTGAATTCATATCTGTCCGGAGGTAGTTTACCCCTTTTTTGGTCCAGACGGTCAATTGTACGAACAAAGGTATACTCTATTGAATTCCCATTCTTTAGAAGAGTATTCTCAGGTATAATTTTATTCCTTTTTCAGGCCTAAGGGACTAAATTTACGAAAAAGAAACCCCCACGGAGTCCATAGTTAAGCTCTTTTTAGGCTCCCTAAAATTGAAAAGATCGTCGAGTGACCTTATTCTTTCACACTCGTTAAATTGGTCCAGAAGAATATTCCTGACGGAGTCCATAGTTAAGCTTTTTTCAGACTCCTTAAAAGTGAAAAAATAGCCGAGTGATCTTGTCCTTGTCACACTCGTTAAAGTGGTTTTGAATTGACATCTAATTGGTGCTAGTTTATCCCTTTTTCGAACCGACTAGACTATTGTCGAAAAAGGTACCCCAACGGAGTCTCCTTTTATGCTTTTTCAGACTCCCTAAATATGAAAAACCACCGAGCTTACCTTCTTTGGGCTTGTCAAACTTACATCGAAGGACATTACTATTGTGTGTTCTATCAACCGCATTTCCATACCTTACTCACCAGCCTTGTGACAATTTTCTTCTGCGTCTTAACACCTTTGGCCACTGGAGGATTTTTCCTGAGTATCATTTTACTAGAACATCAGTCTTGTCCTTGTGCCTTGATCTTGTATGTTTGCAGTACTCGTTCCTCCATTGTAACGTAATATTCCTTTATTCTTTTTCAAAACTTATCAAAAAGAACAAAAAAATCAAATATACCCCAAAAAGAGGATGGGAAAAGTATTTTCTTTATTGGCAGCATAATGAGTCACCCTTGGATAAATCACATCTGTCCATTTGATCATCAGACTATGGGATGTAGTACGACCTTAGGAATCTTTTCTCGCTGTATAGAGTTGTGTCCTCCACTGTTTGGTTACTCTTCCAAACATATGGAGAGTTTGTGTTGCCTCCTGCTTCGTAGACTTATGATTAACATATATGTTACCTGAGTCTTATCACTTGTCATGCTATTGTCCAAGGGAAGTTTGTCAGTAAGCCTGAGTCGACCCCTCTGCAATATGTCTCTTGTCCGCATACCCGGCCATCTTGAACGTCCAATCAAGTCCTTGTTTGAAATCACTGAAGCCTTCAGTCTGATCATCAAGATTATCGAGTCCATAACCGACGAGCTATCGAAGACCTCTGGGTAGTGCAGTCGTACACTCATATTACACTCCTACCCAAGTTTTAGCAGATTTTGAATTTGTTTCTTGAGCTCTGAAGTACAACCATCAGGCCGAATCAGCTTCTGGAAGATGGGTACTCTATATGTATATCTTTCTGATTTCGAGATGTAGCTCTACTATGTATTATTTGCGGCTACTCTTTATAGTTATTTGACATGGATCTACAGTGTATTTGATTGGTAGCCATGGTTCTATTTTATCCCGAGCATGGGTATGCCCGCCTCCGTGAGACATTTGTTATTTTGCATACGGCACCTCCTAGTTCCTGATCCTTGGGCTCACTCATTCAGCACATCAGTAAAGATTGGTAATGTATTTTGGCCATCATATGCTCTTCTGACCTCACACATTAGGGGGCATCTGTTATAACCCTAAATTGCACCACACATGCTTACCTGGCATGAGGCCAACTCATATCCCTTCATTGCCAAAACATCTGTTGAACAACTCTTTGGAAATCCTCTTGTGTCAAGGCCCACGCGCCCTAACCCATTACTGCACGCATGTGCACGCTGGCTGGCTCACTACAGCCCACGTGTACCTAACAAATCACGAAAAAAGGAAAGTTGTCGACAGAACAAAAAGCTATGGGTTAGTTAACTGAAACACCCAGCCATGCATGGCCGAGGGTTCATCCAAAACCCTAGCTCCTTCTATCCTATAAAAGAAGGGGTAGGGGTACCATTTGGAGGAGGAAAAAATATAGCGAAGAAAATCTGCCCATTTACGCAATCCATTGTCCCAACCCTTTAGCCTTTCCTCATGCCAAAGGAGATTTAACGCAAAGCAATTGGAGGACAGAAGAAGAGGAGCCCAAGATCAGGATCAAGGAGTGGTGGCCGGTCTCGACTTTGATTGTAAGTTGATTCATTTTTCAAATAATAAAAGAATACTTTTCCCATCCCAATGCATGAGTTATCTATGGTTTGGTTAATTTATGCTTAATTTCTAACCCTCGAGTAGAGAAGTAGCATGCATTCATAGTTGTTTGTCTTGATTGCAGGTCATCTTTGGAAGGAGCAACACAAGCAAGTGGTCAAAGCGCAATGGAGGATCTACATCGAATGCCAGAGACAAGGTTAGTAGTCATTCTCCATGCATGTACTGTGAAAGAGGGGTTTAAGTTTTGGGTTGTAGGTTAAAAAGTAATTTCTTTACGGTCAAAATCTGCATGCAAGTCTGACCCTAGTTTGCTAGTCCGTAGGGTATTTCTCCCAACAACATTATGTGGACCCAGTAAGGGGTCCTATCGGTTTTTTAAGGGGTTTATGGGATGTTGGCCCATGGGTTTTCCCCATGTTTAGGCCTTATCGTAAGATTTTGTAAAGTATAAATAAGAGAAATGTATTGTAGAAGTGGTAGTAGTTTTGTGTGCGAAGGAATGAATGTGGTCGAGGATTTGTGATAGACTGTGACTTTGCAGACTACGCTCAGTGCTTGTGATGCTCAGTGTGGAGAAGGTGATAAGTGTTTTGATAATAGATTTTGTCTCTATGCATTTGACCTATTTTTGGACGGTAAAGAAAGAGGATCTAGTGCTTAGTGTGCAGATCTCCTGCCTTGTGCAAAGTTTGACTTTGTGGCTTAGTGAAAAAGAGTGTCTAGATGTAAGATTTTGGCAAATAATAAACATGAGAAGTGGTTTGTGGGCATAATCCCACCTGTTGGTAGTATGACTTCCATTACACCAAAACCCGCAAGTGATTGGTAAACTCACCACTGCCATATTTCAAGGATACATGAGAGGCGATTAGTCCCTTGTCACGATACACCGGGGAACACTGACTACTTGTAATTTTTTGCAACAATCTCCCCCTCAGCGTGAGCCGAGTGTGTATCGAAATCGTGACTTCTATCTCTGATACCATTTGTTGGTAGTACGACTGTCTTTATACCAAAACTCGTAGGTGATCGGTAAACTCACCACTGCCAGATTTCAAGGATCCATGAGAGGCGATTAGTCCCTTGTCACGATACACCAGGAAGCTTTGAATACTTGCAATTTCGTGCAACACCACCCTAGGGCGAACCACGTATATCTGGTGTCTCATGGTTTTCTTTGTGCAATGTCATTTATGTTATGCTTTTGCTTAGTGCTTTGATTATGATGTGTAATGAATATGTATTTTGTTTCTTAAGTACTTTACTTATGTTAAAGGGTAAATGAATGCTAGGATTAACTCACAGTGTTAATTTCTCATGGTGCACAATCACTTGTTGTTAATTTGCTTATCTGTCTTTGATTATGCTTTGTGGTGTTAATGAGGTTAACAAACTAATGCATGTTCACTTCCTAAGCGTTAACAGAATATTTTGCAAACTGCTCTTATCACAGAATGGTGTCTTAACCTGGTTACAGACACCTGCTTCCTATAACCCCACCTGCTTCTACCTCAGGTGAGACTTTTCCTACTTTGCAGGTGTTTCCAAAAGGGTCGGTAGCCTGGGTTTTGTTGGTGTGCTGTTAAACGTTGAACCCTGGGTCTACCCATGTGCCAACAAATGGTTCTGTTGCTGGGACCTGAAACTATGATTGTTGGGAACTGAAGTAAAGAAAAAGAAAAGCTTTGTGCGTAGGTATGATGTTGAAGTGCGCAGTACTCTACCTAACTTGCGAATATTTATGCTAAGAAAGTAAGTTGTTCTGAAGAAAAGAGGTGAGATTCTAAAAGAAGCAATCTTTGTGCTTTCGTAAGAAAAAGATAAGTGAAATGTTTTGTTTTGAAAGAATTAATTTAAGTATGTTTAATAGATTTTGTCCTAGTATGAAGGCTAGGGCTCATTTGAAAGAAAGAGTTGATTTGAGTAAATTTAATGGAAATGAAGAAAGATATATTATTCCTATGCATAGAAAGATTTTTTGGACTGATAAGTGGATGCAGGAACCTAGAAATATTTTTTGCAGATTGTAGGTCTAGCACTATGATCCAAGGGGAAGTGCATAGTATAGAAATGATTGGGGAACATTTAAGAGTAAAAGAGGATTGACTTTTTGTTATGATTGAAGAAGGTCAGGACATCTTGCTAAGGAATGCCCTGAGGTAGGCCATGTTTGTCTTTGTTGTAATATTGTTGGTCATAGGGTTGAGGATTGTCCAAGGATTATTGCTAAAGTTGAAGGGAGGGACATAAGAAAAGAAAATTATGAAAAGAGTCAAGAGACTAAGGGAATGCTAGAAAGTCATAAAGAGAAAAGGTCAGAGGAAGTTTAGACTATGTTATTATAGTTGGAAGAAATGATGAATGTTCATAGAGATGTCATTTTACCAGAAATCCTGAAAGAAAAAAAGCGCATAAGTGAAAGAATAAAAGGCTTCGACATAGACTGTATAGTCTTGGATGAAGAAACACAAGTGAATATTATGATAGAAGAAACTTGGAAAGTTTTGGGAAAGCCTAATTTGGTACTTTATTTAGGAAGGATAGGCTTGTTTAAGGGAAAGATGATAACTTTATGTGGAAGAGTAACTATTGTACCTATTATTGTTCATAGAACATTGACTAAAGAAGAATTTGAAGTCATTAGGTTTGTTGAGGACAACGCCCCTTTCCCACTTTTGTTAGGTAAGACTTGGATTGAGAAGGATCAGATCAGAAGGAAAGAAGTGGAAGAAGCTACAGAAAATAAAAAAAAATAATTGAGGGATTTCATAGCTAGGAAAATAGATCAACTAAGAGAAGAACGAGAGGATAAGTCGAAGCAACAGAGAAAAGTAACAATGCAGGAGGGACATAAAGAAAAATAATTAGCTATCAAGGTTGAAAGAATGAAATAAGGCTTGAAGGACCTATCTATCCAAGAGAGAAGTGTTCCCACTCAGGAAGTGTTAAGAAAAGGGATATTAACTTCAGAACCTTTGAGGGTACCTCAACAGTGTGAGGCCACTACGCTAGGGGAAGATAAGAATAAAAATGGAAAGAGGATTCTAGAAACAGTTAAAGAGACTCATATAATAGGAAAGAAGGAAAGGAAGCTCAATAAAAAGAATGCTAAGGTGGAAAAGCTACAAGAAGTTAAGAAAACCATATGGAAGACTTTGCAGACTGGAACTTCACAGGAGGTAGGTTCGTAAGATTTGAACCTTGCTAGAACAAAAAGTCCGCATAGATTTGGACATCGCCCTGGCGAAGTTATATAGTCGTTGGAGGTTCCCTGACCATTAGAATGATGCTCCAGAACAGTTAGGAAACACATTTATGGGTTTAAAACTTCTTTTGGATGTTGAGATCTTGCCATAATGACTAGATTTACCTTAATGGAAGCATTTAACTCTAGTTCCTTTCCATTGGAATATCCGTCACACCACCCCACTTTTTTAACTTGTCGATCATGGTGCTGGGAACACTTTTTGATACCCGTAACTAACTAAGCTAAGTAGAGAATTTTCCAAGTGTCAAACTGTTCTTCCTGCCACTATCTGAAAGTATACCCCGCCTGTCTATTTGTCTATCCATTGTCTGTTAAGAGATAGAATGTCGGGTGAAATCAATGAATTGGAGAAGTCTGTCGAGGAAGTTCTTAGGAAATTCATGGCCGAAAGACCTGTATTTGAAGGTATTCAAGCATCATTGACTAGGGGACTGTAGGATTCCCCTTCGACCAGATGTCATTCCACCTACATCAACCCCATAACTGAACAAAGAAGAAAGAACCACAGTGATTTGGCTAACGCGAAGAATATCCCATCAGTCCTGTTAACACATACATTTGCCACCTGCTTCATAGGAATCAAGAAGTGATAGAAATCTACCCTTAGGAGCATTATGGTGTAAATAATGTGGCATTCTTCCCATGATTTCCACAGGAAGAATGAAAGCGTTGAGTTCTGAACAACTCAAGCAACCTCAAAATCCAGTCAAAGCGTGTGTTTTCGACCCCTTGGTGAAAAAATGAAAGAACAGAGGCTAAAAACCCACTGTCGCTCCAAATCACCCTGCCTCAACGCATTTTCCTCTCACCACATCGTCACATATACATTTTGTAGTGCGATGGCGCTATGAAATTGTATAAAGTGCATACGCTATCAGCCTGCCACCTGCAACACTCGTATTGGTCATGGAAGGATATTTGCAGAGCCTCGAGGTGCCGAGATTGACTCGAAGAAATCGTGGGCACTTCCTAGAACATTCATGGGTTTCAGGCCCCATCCTGATCCTGATGAAGGTATTTATTGAATATGGGGGCGACAGTTGAGACCTCGTCTCAACCCATAAATGGAAAACATGCAGAGAGCAGTCGTGAAGGTGGACTATCCATCCAAAGCTTCCTTATGGAAATATTTTATTGTAAGCACATAACTGGAACTGGCTCACATCTGACATGAGGAGGCCTGCACAATCTGACAGAGCAAGTGCCGACTGGAAAATTTTAATGCGCGGATCCAATCACACTTCTAGTCTTTGCAACATTACTGGGTATTTATAGAGAGTTTTGTTATTTTGTTAAGGTCAATGGTTGAGCACTACTCCCATATTGTAAACTTTTGATGAAGCTTCTGGTTATCTGGTTATGTATTTGTTTTCGAGACATATTGGTTAATATAATTCATCTTTCTTACTCCATATTATTTTCCTCTGATAATAAGAGATTTCATGAATGACTGATTCACATGGATTGTTGTAATTGTATCATGATGATTTTTTTATTACAGTGTTGTTATAATTTCTTTCAGTTTCTTTGAGATTTGAATTCAAGAGGATCTTGTGTTTAAGTTTTTCCTCCTTAGGTTGTTGGAAGACCTGTTGTCCACGAAAGACCTCTACACTCTCCTCACCAAAGTATTCCTTCTATTCACCCTTACTCCAACTTACGACTGAAGTTAATCAAGACCTCAGTTGCATGTGCATACCAGTCCAGTTTTCTAAGTTAAAACGATATCATCTTGAGTCTGTGCCCATTTGACCTCTTTAAAACGAACATGTGACATAAAACTTTGATGGGTACTGGGCTTACCCTCTCTAAAATCAGAGGGTGAATTCTAGTGCTAACAAGTCCTACCTGGGTATATTCCACCTCTGGATGGCGTTGTTAATCGTGAAAGTATCCCCCATGATTTCAAGTACTTTGTGTTCACTACGTAAATTCCGAAAGGAATTCACATAGTAGGGAGTCAGTTAGGGAAGATCCCGTTGTTGAACCACAATGAATTCAACATAGGACACCCAAATAACTACGCCACGCTACATCCTCACTGTTACTTAATGAAGACAAATAAAAAAAAACCTCGCCTTGTCCTGTAGCCATGGATAAAGGAGTTGGCGCAGTCGACCATATTAAACGTAATGAAGATTCTTCATTTTGGCTGCCACCAGGAGGTTAACGCTTGCGTTAAACTCCTTCTATCATGCTATCATGGTGGATATCTATCGCTTAACAAAAATTACCGTGGATACAACCTTAATCTACTGGATCACAGGTTTAAGTTTGAAGGGTACTGACCCACAACAGTTCTACCCAGGGAATACCTCAAACTGTTCTTTATCACAATGCATCAAAGAATCCTATGGAGAGGTAGAAAAGGGGAAGAGAGGTTACAAGGTAGCCTCCATACAAGATGGCACAATGCGCCTTGCCTGTCAAATCTTAGCTGACAAGCTAGTGAGGAAGACCTTCCCCACACAGGTCATCGGGTTCATGGTGGACCTCGTAGGAAAGTGTGTGGAAGGAATGCAGATGAACTGGGAAAACTGCCTTGTCAACGAGTTAGAAAAATATTTCCGCGAAGCCCAAGACTTACGATATGAGTTTCACTACACTTGGTTGATCATCCTAATTGAATTTGTGGCTTGGAAGATGCCTGAAGGAGCTACTTTCCCATAGATTAAACCTACGGAGCCCTTGGCCACTCGGTTTTCCAGCCTGTGGTATACCAATGACATGACGAAGTAGTGACAGTCTAATGTTGTGTTTCACAGATATTATCAGCAGTTAAAAGTCTCCATTGAATCATTCCCTCGTATGACACCACGTACCCTGCATCAATACCGACCCATAGTGAAGTTTCACATTGATCCCCACTTCATTTACAGCACCATGCAAAGATACTAGCACCAGGAAAGATTTCAGTCATACTATAATCTCACGAATGAACATATGGAACATATTATAAAGGATTGGCCAAAATAATTTCTTGTACCTATCGCAGATGCATATTTATCTGACACTGATACTATGGGAATCTCGACGGTTATGCGAGATGAACATGTCGGACAGTCCAGTGGGATGATGAAGTAGAGGGAACACAAAAAGTAAGTTGAAGTATAGGACATAGAGAGTGACAAAGAGGAAGGAGAGGAAACTTCTAGAGATAATGGGTCTAGCTCGCTAGGAGGAGGAGAAGATGAAGCAGAAGGACAAGGAGGAGGAGATTAAGAGCAAGGAGGAGGTGAAGCTACTAGCATCCCACCACATGAATATCCCCCTATTGTAACAGTGACCCCAAAAAAGAGGAAAGTTACTCTGAAGAAACCTTCAGCAAGGAGGAAAATGTGCACTAATAAGCCACAGTTGGAAGCCACTCTCACTGACGACGACATTAGTCTGGTCTGCAGAGCTATGGAGGACACCTCTGAAGACATTTTGAAGAGATAAAAAGAGAAACAGGTGGAGTTATATGAAAGGATTGAGAGGGAGTTGAAGGAAGTGCAACATGATGTTCGCTTGGTCCACGTAGTGCCTACTACGTCGTTTGTGCCTTCCTCATCACAGACCACGGACTTTGAGGACGAACCAACTCCACAAGGTGAACCAGGGATTTGGATCACCCTCCCATAGTATAACATCAAGGTTCCCACCCCTGCAACACTACAGGCTAGCCCCAACTTGGATGTTGAGGTTAACCTTAAATGAATACCTCCATAATAGTTCGAAGTATTGGAGGTAGGTTTGAAGGCATACAAAAGGGAACAAAGAGAAATTACCACTGAAAGAGTAGTGCAACTAAGAAGGCTTGTTGATGCAACAAAATATCAGTTCTAGAGAGCTCAGGAAGAGAAGGAGAAGGCTACAGAAGCCTTGAAAAAGGAGAAAGACGAAGTCCTAGTACAGTTACAAGAAATGCAGGACAATGTAGATGCCTATGAAAGAGATAAAGCAGAGCTTCAGGCAAAGCTTCAAGAGGAAAAGAAATATGGTGAAGCATGTTGTGGTCAAAGAAGAAGTAATAAAAATGTGTCTCTCTTTTCCAGGTTTGGTACAAGAGGAGCAAGAGCTTGTATAAGCTCAAGTAGTGAAGCTCGCAAAGACCCTCTAGCAGTTTCAGGCTAGGATAGTTGAACTGGAGGCCCAAATAGTGTCGAGCACCCCGTAGGAGGTGTCCGACCAGAGGGAGAAGTCTGCAAAAAACACAGTAGAAAGTATAAGATCCCTCACCTTAGCATGTAAAAAGTTGAGTGACAGAATCCCCCAGAGGTATGAATGCCTCACCAAGGATCCATAGTTAATGAAGATAGAGGCTCAGTTACAGGAGGCACAACATCAATCATTTTCATTTCAGGTGCAGATGAAGCTACTCACAATAGTGGAAAGGATGAAGAGATCCCAATCGTAGTGCACAGTACAACAACAGATCACTGCCCTCCAGGGTAAGGTGATGGAAATAACACAGAAGTTACAACATGTGCAGGACAAAGCTTGCAAGGTGTTCAAGGAGATTGATAGCAAGGATTCATAGTTAGATCAAGTAGTTGCAGTAGTATAACAACGCCTAGAAGGGCATGTTACAGAGAAGACATTCCAGAAGCTCGTTGAGCAGGAGGCTCAGGTGAGGCATCAAGTCGAGGTAGCTCAAGTTAAGATCGAGGATTTTGAAGCAGCATTGTCTGGACTTGTGTGACTTGGGATGAGTCACAGGTGAGTGTTGGGGGTATGTTGGCCCTCGACCAATTTTTGGGCAAACTTTGGTCAGTTTCGTAGGTTTTCGCCCACTTTTGGAGTTCGACACGTTGGTCAAAGTAAGATCTCCTAGGAGGAGATGAGATCATGGATCTCACCTATTTTGAGGGTTATGTGGACCCAATAAGAGGTCCTCTAGGTTTTGTAACAGGTTTATGGGGTGTTGTCCCATGGGTTTTCCCCGTGTTTAGGCCTTATTGTAAGATTTTGTAAAGTATAAATAAGAGGAATTTATTATAGAAGCGGTAGTAGTTCTATGTGTGAAGGAATGCATGTGCTCGAGGATTTGTACCCAATTTTGATTTTGTAGACTATGTTTAGTGCTTGTGATTCTCAGTGTGAAGCAGGTGCTAAGTGTCGTGATAATAGATTTTGGCTCTATGCATTTGACCTATTTTTGGAAGGTAAAGAAGGAGGATCTAGTGCTTAGTGCGCAGATCTCCTGTCTTTTGTGAAGTTCGAATATATGGCTTAGTGCACAGTAGTGACTGGATGTAATATTTTGGTGAATAACAAAGAGGTGAAGCGGTTTGTGGACGTAGCCCCAACCTGGGGTGAACCATGTATATCTGGAGTCTCATGGTTTGCTTTGTGTAGTGTCATTTATGTTATTGTTTTGCTTAGTGCTTTGATTGTGATGTGTAATGAATATATTTTTTTTTCTTAAGTCATTTACTTATGTTAAAGGGTAAATGAATGCTAGACTTAACTCATAGTGCTAAGTGTTCACGGTGCATAATCACTTGTTGTTACTGCACTTAACTGTCTTTGATTACGCTCTGCGGTGTTAATGAGGTTAATAAACTAATGCATGTTCACTTCCTAAGTGTTAACAAAATATTCAACGAAGTTCTCTTATCACATAATCGTGTCCCATCCTAGTGACAGACACTTACGTCCTGTAACCCCCTCTGCTTCTACCTCGGGTGAGACTTTGCCTGCTTCGCAGGTGTTTTTGAAAGGGCCGGTAGTCGGGGTTTTGTTGGTGCGTTGTTAAGCATTTAACCATGTGTCTGTCCCTGTGCCAACACCTCCCCTCTTTTCCTATCCAATTAGGGGGGAAAACCATTTGCATCAAAGTTGAAGTAGTCAATGCTTCACTCAATTAAAATATTTTTTTGGAACGTAGATGGAATAATTATATGATAAGTATACTTTCCTCGGTCTTCCAGATTCTTTATTTTACCCATGAAGGGAAAATTGTAATTATTGATCAGTAGTTTCACTTTTGTACTGACCCAGCTGCATCAGTAGGTTATATTGTCTCATTAATCAGTAACTCCCAGAAGGCCACCAAGAACATGTGTGTTGGAATGTATCCATGCCTCATGGGAAATTTCAATTTCATAGCACCCATTTCTTACATAAATTTTACTCTTTCTAGCTATAGTGCACATGTTTTTTCGACCTTCATGTCCTAAATTTGTTATTTTAGAACAACGTATTTTGAGAATCCATGGATTTTACCCTCTCATTATGATTAAGATATCCAGAAACCCTAGAGTCGTAGAAAATGTATTCATTGGAGTGGATTGTTCTCCTAATGAATTCTTCACTTATACAAATCTTTTAAAAGAATTTTGTAATGTTTTTTCTTGGACATATGAAGAAACGAAAAGAATAGACCCATGTATTTTCAAAAATGAAATTAAAATGTATGAGAATGTGAATCCCATTCGACAAAATTTAATCCTTGTTAGTCCTTAAAAAGACGCGGTGATTAAGGATGATGTAGAGAAATTCCTCAAGGTGGGTTTTGTCTACCCCATTCCCCTTAGGATATCTCATTCATGTAGACAAAAAGTAGGGAACTATTCCTGTAAATATGGATTTTATGGATTTGAATAAAGCATGTCCAAAAGATGACTTCCCCGCAGTCTTCACTGATCAAATTATCGACGAGTGTGATGGGAGAGAGATTTTTCCCTTTATGAATGGATTCTATGGGAATAATAAAATCAATATTTGACTTGGGGACCAACACAAGACAACTTTTATTTGTCCTTGGGTAACATTTTCATACCAAAAAATGCCTTTTGGCCTAAAAAATACTAGGGATACTTTCTAGAGGGTCGTGTCCTATGATTTCCATGATTTCAAACACATTGTCGAGGCATATCTTGATGACTTGGCTACATGCTATCATAAGAGGGAAAATCATCTCAAACACCTTTTCCTTGTGTTTGAAATATTTTGATATTATCATATTCATTTGAATCCTCATAAATGCATATTCTGCATTGTTTCAAGGCATCTACTGGATTTCATTGTTTCCAACAAAGATATCATGGTCGATCCTCTTAAGGTTGAGGAAATAGTTCAATTTCCTCCCCTGTGTATTATCTATCAACTACAGAGTCTCCAAGGAAAATACAACTTTTTGCGGTGATTTATAGAAAATTATGATGATACTACCAAGGACTTTATGAACTTGTTGAATAAGGGGGTCCCATTTGTTTGGGATGACTTCACACAACAATCATTTGATGCGTTGAAGAAGCCACTCATATCTTCCCCTCTGCTTAGTCCCTTGAACTATAGTAGATATTTCCTGTTATATCTCTCAATGTCAGAATCAACCATTGGTATGGTTGTGGTTCTAGAAGATGATATGCTCCAAGAACATGTCATCTATTACCTTAGAAGAATCTTAATAGGACTTGAACTTAAATTTTCTCATGTAGAAAATTTGGGTTCGAGGGTTATTCATGCCATTCAGAGAATTTGTCATTATATCCTCAGGAAAACCATTGTTATAATAACTGATGTAAATATGTTTCCTCTTGTCTTGACCTAGTGAGTTATTGGGGGAAAGTACAAAAAATGGATTGTCATTTTACAAGAATTTGACCTTGAGTTTGCATAAGATAAATCTAAAAAATATTTTGTTTTCATTGAGTTAATGTCGAAGTTCCCTCAGGAATATGATGATATTATTGAAGATGACTCATTTCTATATGAGCATCTTTTCCTGATTTTTCAGGTAATCCTTGATATGGAGATATAATCATCTATCTCCAAACTCAGAAATTATACCTTAACTACTCGTGAGATGAGTGATGTTACATTCATCACCTTGATAAAGACTACCTCATTATCAATGACACTTTGTATCATCGAGGTGTAGATTTGATACTGCATTGTTGGTTAACTCATAAGGAGGTGGAGACTGTGCTTAATGACTATCATAGTGGATACTAAGGTGATCACTTGTCTAGGTTGGAGATATCCCAAAGAATTTTTCATGCCGGACACTTTTGACCTTATATATTTAAAATAGTATTGAAGCGGTCAAGAAGTGTCACCCTAGCTAGGTTTTTACCAAAAAAATCTGTGCGTATCTTGCTCCACTTTTTCCCATGATCACTATCGGCCCCTTGAATAAGTGGGAGGTGTATTTCATGACATGTCACCTGAATTTGGATAGGGGGAATAAGTACATTATTGACGTATACCCCCACCCAATCCTGGGGTCTGCGCGACCTCCCGGTCTAGTATCGATAGACTTCAGGAGCTGAAATAGCTCACAAGCTCTTTTTGAACCCTCAAATCAACTACAAAGGTCCTAAATTCGCCTTACTGAATGCGTAAATATGCTTCTCATGGATCCCTGATCACTAACAAATCCTTCCCGAGAATCATGGGCCAAAACTGTGGGAAAATCCTCAAGTCTCTGCAAAATTTTGGACTTCACAACTATCAAGATTTGACAGTCTCAACAGAATGGGACTCCAATCCTTCCAAACATCAAAGTAAATGATCACCGAACAACAAGAGGGATCGATGACTCACAACATCCACTCAAGTATTTGGTTGGGATTTACTTTGTGAATTCGGCTTCAACAAATCTTCCTGATCCAACACACAACTCTCTCAGAGTGTCGAACTCTGGAGTAGATAAGATGACTCCTATTCTCCCACCATATCGACCGATGATGGTCCACTATGTGGCTCTGGGCTTCGGGGCTCTTCATGATGGCTCTTCATAGTTATCCCAGAGTGTCGGTCTAATGAATACACACCACAGGAAATCAACGGCTCGCATCCTTACATTGACCAACAACCACGATCCACTTTGGGACTCCGGGCTTCAGGAGTTCCAAAAGTCTAAAAATTTGAAACCTCCAAAGAAATGGACTTGTGAACTCACGGAGGACTCAGATCAACGGCTACCACACTTCGATAGATGGATGGCCCAGATTTACTCTGGGCTTCGGGAGTTCGGGAATTCACTCATCATGAACCCTTGTTCCTCCAGAACGTTGTAATTCCTAATGAATTCTCCTTCCTCCATGTGTCCCCCTATAATTGATGGCTAGGATGAATCCCGACCTTCGGGACTTCGGAAATCCTCGCTCCCAGAAACCATTTTATACCTTCCTCCGGAGTACTAGTTCTCTGAACCTCCTGATTTTTTTCCACGTGTCCTCCTCTGATCGATGGTTCAAATCAACTCCAGAGATATCAAACAATTCTTCTCGTTATTATCCTGAACTCCTGGTATTCTTGATCCGACGATCTGCTGACATGTGTCCTTGGGAATGGACGATTGCGATTTTCTTTAGCCTTCGGGGATCCCGATTCCTCCACACTCCAAATATCCCAAATGCATGAGGTCTAGAGGAATTCAAAGGTTAACCCTTGTGAAACTCCTCAAGATTTGATGGTTTTCAACTCTCCTAAAATTTCTCGAACAGATCTCATCCATTCGATTTCAATCTTTGATATCTCCTCCTATGAGCTTGACATGCGATTACTCCTGAATGCAAAGTATTGATGACTTGCAGTGTTAAACCCCACGCTACTTATCCCAATCGGATGGTGACGAGAGATCCTGGATCTTCTAGAAATGAATCTCATTCACTCGACACTTAAAATGAGTAAATTCCTTCTCCCTTGAGGATTTCAACGCTATCCTTTATGAGCTTTAATCTTTGAAGTATTTCGAATCTTTGGTTCACTCCTTACATCCTTGAACTTCTGAAAGTTTTGGACTTATATATTTTTTCGAAAACCTCCTCATTCACTCCTTGTGCTCGTCCCCTCTATGACTTATTCATCATTTCAACTGAGTGTTTTCCCGATACACGTCTTGCACGGGTCTTCTCCAGACTTTTCTCTCCACTAAGAAACTATGCACTCCTTGCACTTCCTCTGCAAATTTTCACTCTACCTCTTCTGAGCTTCTGAGTCAATCTTGAATCATCCTTTGGACTTCTTGTGGGAATTATGCACTCCTTGCACTAGAACTCTCCTGAGCTTGGTTGTATCTCAAACTACTAAATGTCTCAACCCCTTTCTCCTTCACATGAATTATTCTGCTCTCTTGGCACTTGCTCAATGTGCCCCTTGCAGAGATATCATAGTGTTCAACAACTCTAAATCATGCACTCCTAGCACAAGTTTTTCCTCCTGAATTTGAAATGGTTTTGGTGTGCCCTCTTCACAACCTTCTCACAAGACCTGAAACAAATTCTTGCACACTCCTTGCACCCTCTCCTCAGAGTGTTCAGTAACTCAGGTATGTTATCCCTTATTAGATTTCGACCTATTCTGGTGTGCCCACCTATCACTCTCTTCTCTGAACTCGAAAGAGAGTTTGAAATGCACTCCTTGTGTTAGCTTCACAGAGTATTTCAATTACTCTGGTGTGCACTCCTTGAACAAGCCTAAAAGCCCAAAACACTCAAAAAACAAACAGATAGGGAAATATATCTAATTCCTGCAAAGGGAATATTTAAAACATCCACAACATTCATAAACAAACTGTAAAAAATAGAAAGCATTCAAGGGCATTCATAAAATAGATAAACATACACATGAACCTCATAGGCAGGAAAAAATACTCTTTGTATTAAGATATGAATGCTTTGTACAATGTTTACAAAACTAGATTGCAACAAAGTCTTAGTTCCTCTCCTCTCCTCTCTTGAGCTCTTCAACTTGCTCAACAACTCATTAACTGACTCATTGATGAATTTTTGAAAACAAATATCTTTTACAAAGGAGGGGCTCTCAAGCCTTCCTCCACCTACTCGCATTGAATTACATTCAATAACATTCAATGGCCATCTAGTCCAAATCAGAGCTATATTAAACTACCTGTTAACCATTAAAGGCGACTTCACACATGGCCTGTTCAAGCACATGGGATTGAATTTCCTTGAGCCTTACAACATTTAATTTCATTAAATTTTTCATTTAAAATTTAAAATTTAGGTTCAAAATGAGAGGGTTAGCACCTCTCTTCCCTTGGAAACTATTCATCTAGGTGTGTGGATGCATTATCTGTTGACGTGTTGCCGAGGTGGATCGATTCTCATGCATCATACTCCTATGCTGGAAAAAATCATGAGCTCCTGCTCATGGCTCCCCTACTTTTATTGTTGAGATCCTTCAGAATCCCATACTTCACTTTGGAGCTACCTATCTTCTCCTCTACCATGATGTTACTACTTATGTTGTCCTACTGCTACGATAGGCTCTTCTCTGTTCCACCTCTCTTTGTTGTTGGCAACCTTCTTTGTTGCTTCCAACATCAATCTCCTCATCTCCTCTATTAATCTGTCCAGCTGGTCCACTGACTAGCTCCTCCTTTGCAGTCTTCTCGGCTGCAACTCCTATTATCCATACAGATCAATGGGTAGATCATCCTAATCTCCCATGTTGTTTTCATCTCATGTGGCATTATCTTTCCACGCCACTGCAGACTCAAATTCTACAACAATATTACTGAGTTGTTGCTCAACGATATCCTCTCACATCTCTACTTCTGCCAGTTCCTCCATCTCTCCTTGCGCTGGTATGAATTTAGCTTCAACCAGCTACCCCTCATGCTGGAATTATTCTCCACTCTGCATAAATGTCCCCCTATGGGAGTCTTCCTCTGTGTCTGGATGGATTAACCAATTCTCCAACAAATTTAACTCCATCTCCCATTGAGTGAGCATCTGGTCTGAGTTCTCCTCTTCTCCTTTCACCACTTGGGTAGATGTCAATGTTTTCTCCTTCTCCTCCATGACAGTCTATGCTAGTTGTCCTTCTTCTACTACACCTTCAACACATGCACTGGCCTCGACTGGGTTATTTGGCAGGAATATTCTGATTCCTCCAATGATCAGAATGCACCTCTGATCCTCCTCTATTAGCACTCCTTGCTGATATGAACTCTTCTCTGAGCTCTCGATACTTTCAGGCAGTATCTCCTCCTCTTCCTTTCCCACCTAGCAAGATAAAATCTATGTCTTGCCCTCCTAGAAGTCTATGAGATCTTCCACCGATCTCTCCTAATTTCCCTCCTAGCAATCTTCATTTTCATTTCTTCCCTCCTGGAAGTCTACAAGATCTTTGACCTATCTCTCTTCCTCATTGATGAGGTTCCTTCCAACCTCTGGCTCGCAAACGCAAACCTTCTCTTCTCTATCATTGAGGGTTTAAACATGCCTCAACCACCTCCTCAATACCTGATGTTTCCTCTTGGAAACCAATTGTTGGATGGACCACTTCGCCTTCTCCTTCATGGTCCACTCATACCTCTAGCTTCCCTATGCTTCCTACTGCATCCTCAGCATCAACCTATCGATCTCCTCTCAGATCTCCTTGAGTTCTCTATTTATTTACTTTTTTCTCACCTATTGGAGGTCTTCTCATCGACCTCATTTATGACCTTTAGTAGCCATCTTCAATTTCTACACTATAGAGATTATTTTCGGCTCTAATACCACTTGATGTAGACCCCCACCCACTCCCGGGGTCCGCAGGACCTCATAGTCTAGGATCGATCAAATTTGAGAGATGAAAAATCTCACGAGATCTTTGTGATCCCTCAAATCCACTACACAGATCCTAAATTCTCCTTCCCAGATGTGAAAATCTACTTCTCGGGGGTCCCCGAGCACTAACAAAGCCTTCCCAAGAATCGTGGGCCAAAACCATGGGAAAATCCTCAAGTCTCTGCAAAATTCGGGACTTCAGAGCTATCAAGCTTCAGGAGTATCCACAAAATGGGACTCCAATCCTTCTGAACATCAAAGTAACAGAGCGTCAAACCACAACAAGGATCGATGCATCACAACATTCACTCAAATCTACGGTTGGGATTTACTTCATGAATTCAGCTTCAACAAATCATCCTTCTCCAACACAATGCTCCCGGAGTGCCGAACTCTGGAGTAGATCAAATGGATCCTACTCTCCCACCAGATTAATGGTTGATGGTCCACTTCATGGGTCCGTGCTTCGAGGCTCTTCACAATGCCTCTTCACAGTTCTCTCGAAGTGTTGGTCTAAGGAATACACACCACGAGAAATCAATGGCTCGCCTCCTTCCATTGACCAATGACCACGATCCACTCCAAGAATCTAGGCTTCGGGAGTTCCAGAAGTCTAACACTTTGAAACCTCCAGAGCATTAGACTTGCAAAATCATGGAGGACTCAGATCAATGGCTACCACACTTCGACAGATGGATGGCTAGGATTTACTCCGGTCTTCGGGAGTTCAGGAATTCACTCAGAACAAACCATTTTCCTCTCGAACATCAGAATGTCGAAGGACTACTCCTTCCTCCACGTTTCCCCCTTTGATTGACGACTAGGATGAATCCCAACCTTTGGGACTTCGAAGATCCTCACTCCCATAAACCTTTTACTACCTTCCTCTGGAGTACTAGTTCTCCAAAACTCTAGATATTCTACCATGTGTCCTCCTCTGATCAATGGTTCAGATCAACTCTGAAATTTGGAACTCTGAAGAGATCAAACTCTTCTTATTTCTATTCTCTAGGACTCTTGGTCTTCTTGATCTGATGATATGTTGACATGTGTCCTTGGGAATGGATGGTCGCGATTTGCTCCAGCATTTGGGGATTCTTATTCCTGCACACTCCAAATCTCCCAAATGTGCGAAGTACAAAGGACTTCAAAGGTTAACCCTTTCACAACTCCTCTAGATCTGTCGGTTGTCTTCTCTTCTGAAATTTTCCAAACAGATCTCGTCCATTAGATTTCGATCCCTGATATCACCTCCTCTGAGCTCGACACACGATTTATCCCAAATGTGAAGTCTTGACGACTTGCGGGGTTAAACCCCACCCTACTTCTCCCAATCGAACGGTGACAAGAGATCCTGGATCTTCCCAAAATGAATCTCATCCTCTCAACACTTAAAATGGGTAAACTCCTTCTCGCTTAAGGATTTTGACTCTATCCTTTCTGAGATTTAATATTAAAATTATTTCGAACCTCTGGTGCACTCCTTGCATCCTTGAACTTATGAAAGTTTTGGACTTAGATATATTTTTTAAAACCTCCTCATGCACTCCTTGCACTCGTCCCCTCTATGACTTCTTCAACACTTCAACTGAGTCTTTTCCCAATGCATGTCTTGCACGAGTATTCTCCAAAATTTGGTCTCCACTAATAACTTTGCACTCCTTGCACTTCATTTGCAAAGTTTCACACTACCTCTTCTGAGTTTATGAGTCAACATTGACTCATAATTTGCACTCCTTGCGGGAACTATGCACTCCTTACACTAGAACTCTCCTAAGCTTGGTTGTAGCTGGAACTCCTAAAGAGTCTCAGCCCTTTTCTCCTTCAGAGGAATTATTTTTCCCTCCTGGCAGCTTCTCAATGATCCCCTTTTAGAGCTATCAAAGTGTTCAACAACTCTGAACTACGCACTCCTTGCACATGTTTTTTCTCCTAAATTTGAGAATGGTTCTGGTGTGCCCTATTGGAAAACTTCTCACAAGACCTAAAATAGATTCTCATGCACTCCTTGCACCCTCTCCTTAGAGTGTTCAATAACTCTGGTATGTTATCCCTTCTGATATTTTGACCTATTCTGGTGTTCCCACCTGGAACGCTCTTCTTTGAACTCGAAATAGATTTCGAAACACACTCCTTGCGTTGGCTTCATGGATTATTTCAATTACTCTGGTGTACTCCTTGCACAATCCTAAGAGACTGGAAGACTCAGAAAACAAACAGATAGGGAAATATATCTAATTCATACAAAGGGAATATTTAAAACATCCATAACATTCATAAACATACAGTAAAACACAGAAATCATTCAAATACATTCAAAAAACAGATAAACATACACAAAAACCTCATAAGCGGGAAAAAATGATCTTTGTATTAAGATATGAATGCTTTGTACAATGTTTACAAAACAGGACTACACCATAGTCTCATTTCTTGTCCTCTCCTCTCTTGATCTCTTTAACTTTCTCAACAACTCAGTAACTAACTCACTGATGAATTTTTGAAAACAAAGATATTTTACAAAGGAGGGGAGCTCAATCCTTCCTCCACCTACTCACATTGAATTACATTCAATAACATTCAATTTCCATCTAATCTAAATCGGAGATAGATCCAACTACCTGTCAGAAATTAAAGGGGACTTCACACTTGGCCTATTCAAGCACATGGGCTCGACTTTCCTTGAGCCTTACAACATTTAATTTCATTAAAATTTTCATTTAAAATTTTAAATTCGGGTTCAAAATGAGAGGGTTGGTGCCTCTCTTCCATTGGAACCCATTCCTCCAAGTGCATGAATGCGTTATCCGCTAATGCATTGCTGAGGTGGAGCAATGCTCCTGCATCAATTATCTTGGAAGTGGGATATTTTATGAAGTGGGAAGAGGCTAGGCCAACCTTTTTGAACAATGGTGAGATGGAAACATTGTTCATCTTCAATCAGATCATTTCTAGATTCAGTGTGGTGAAAGAGATTGTCATTAGTCATGGTAGTCACTTTAAGAATAGAATGATGTTGGATTTGGATAATAAGTTAGAATTTATATAAGATAAATCATATCCTTACTATCCTCAAGTGAATGTTCAGGTTGAAGTAGTCAATAAGTCTCTAAAGACCATACTCCAACACACAATCAATGCAAGTAAATCAAATTGTAATTTATTTCTTTATTTGACACTTAGGGAATATCGGACCTCAGTGAAGACTACTACAGGGTTTTCCCCTTTCCAACTAATTCATGGAGTGGAGGCAATCATCCTTATTGAATGTGATATTCCTTCATTGAAAATAGTGATAGAACTCCTACTTGAAACTTTCACTTTGGAAAAGCACCTCATTCATGTAGAACACCATGATGAACAATGTCAAGATGTGGCTACATCTAAATATGCACATAAAAATGTGCTAAGGTCCAATATGATAAGTTTGTCTGCCCTCGAATATTTTTCGAAAGATATCTAGTCTTAGTCTATGATTAGGATAAATATGATTTAGGGGAAGGTAAATTCAATCCTATGTGGCATGGGCCTTACATTGTGAGGCATGTCCTTCAAAAGGGAGCTTATGAACTTGATGATTATGAATGAAACATGTTGAATGATCTCAAAACTTGTTAGCCTTTGACTTAACTTAACCAATCACTAAGTCTAAATTGTCACCTATATTTGTATTATTCATTTAGGATATTAGTAATATATCTTCAATTGATAACTAATGATTTAGTTAAGATTGCCTAGCCTAGTCATCATGCATGATTTTAGGATCTAGAGAAAATATCTCTATGAGGTGACATCACCTATTGTATTATAAATATGTAACATTGGTGTGAATACAAAGTGTTGGCTAGTGAACCTTTTCCGCCATGTCGTTGTTCATGTCTATATTTTATCAATTGGTATTAGAGCTTCTTTGTTCTTAGGGCCTGATGTTACCATGGTATTTTTCCATGGATGGTTATGAGTTAAAGGTCGATGGTCGATGTTTCTCACACCAAAAAATTTCAGATCTATAATCTTTGGGATGCACAATGAGAATATAGAGATCCGGAGCTGAGACATCGTACAAACGCGATTCAAAATTTGTTGCACGGTGTATGAACTTTATACCCTATCAAAATCGAAGAAAGGTTGATGAGAAGCAAATCACTGGTAGAGATATGTGGTTGATGGTTGATAGCATGGAAAAGAGAAGCTCCCAAAGTAAGTATCAAAGGCATAATCTTTGCATGGATGACATTGAAAAGTTTTTGATAAATGGTTCATCGTAGGCTTCTTAAGAAAATAAGCAAAAGTTATAGAAGTTGTGAGAAATCATATACATGTTGAAGTAGTTGTAGGAAATTTGTAGATGTGTGAAGGTGCTATGAAAAATGATCTTAATATGAAAAACTATAATCCTTGGAATATAGAAATATGTTTGTTGCAACGAAAGTAACCGTGATGAAATTGATTTGAGAAGATTTTGTTAAATAAAATCCGGATCGATGAAATAGAGAGGTCTAAATTCTCACACAAATTAGTTTTTGAAGTAATCTTTATGATTGTTAGATCGAATAGATATGTTGGGATCATTGCAGTAATGGGTACCATTCTAGACAACGAGGAAAGTGAAATGTCATAAATTATGATTTAGTAAAGCTCAAGATAGACTGTATCTGTTACTTCTTAATGAGATGGAGTGATTGTGTGATTTCTGCAAAAATATTGCTTCCCATCAATCCATAGTAATATAAATCATATATCCTGATAGTTGAAACAAGAGCTCTCCATGTCTATTTATTATTCACTATTGTTCGATGTTTTCATAAGTCTCCCACATGAAATCTAGTGCGGTTTGGTCTGATCTTCTGCAATATTTCTTCAACTTGAGCATTTTCTCATGTTTTGACATCCCATTTATGATATATGATCTGTCCAACAACATCCTAATGTATAATGTGCATGATTCAATTGCAGGTCATTAAACCATAATCTTTTCAAAGTCTGCCATCTCTAGAAAATCTCACTATGTAATTATGTGAGCCAGGATGCATGCAATTTGTTCACTTATGTGTTAAATATAATGTAACCTCAACAGTCTGACTGTACACTGCCAGTTGTCCTGGCCAGCTGTAATTTCTATTCTTGATTTGCTTGAGCCTATTTAGCTCAGCTATTTTCCCATTGCATAGAACTCCTTCAGACTTACTTCTCATTGTACTCTTCTTCATACATTCTAATATATTGTTTTCTATTCTATTCTTTTCTCTCTTCATTTCTTGCTTCACAATTTATCATGGTATCAGAGCTTCAGCAGTAAGCCTCTTCACACAGGCTGGAGAGAAACACGATCCTCAAACAATGCAGAGCTTTCATGGATCTTGAGAGCATTCGACACAGACTTTTCACAAGGCTTGGAGAGCTGTCCGTCATACTCTCAAAAAATCCTCGCAGGAAAATTCCATGAGGAAGTTGTCCGCTCATACGCTCAAAAGATCAGCGTAAGAAGCTCATGCGAGGTCGTAGAGCGTACAACGCTCGAAAGATCGAGGAAGAAGAGAGTGCAGAAGAAGAAACTTTAAAGTTTCTTGTACAATTTTCAAGAATCATCAAAGATTTATGAAGAAGAGCTACGGGAGGCAGGAACTCTTGAAGAATTCAAAGAATTCGTTCAAATTCTCTAACGATTCTGCCTTCTGCAGGAATCTTTAAAGATTTTTTGAAATCGCCCAAATCTGTCAAAGATTGCAGCAGAGAACAAAAAAACTTGTGAAATTCTTTCAAATCTGTGAAAGATTCACAAATTTTTCTTCCGCAGGAGAAAATTCCTTCAAATGCAGCAAAGATCGCATCTAACGCGCAAAGAACAACCGTCGCGGCCGTAAGATTCTTCCTACGAACGGATCTAGAGCGGGAATCCAGTTCAAAAGGGACGAGGAGAGCGCGGAAAAGGAAAAAGAATTTCAGCTGTTAGATCTTGCGTAGAGGCCCGACAGCCATTGGATCAGTAAGAAAGTGCACGAGGTTTAGTCCTCTGAAGTGCACTGGAGAAATTTCAACTTGTGAATTTGCGAAATCCTGACATCATCTAGACCATCCATCAAGAAACACGTGGCAAGATCTCGGCATTTCGCTGACTCGCAAGGTATAAAGGTCAGAAGACTGGCGTGAGAATTCGTGAATCGTGAAATCACGAGTCATTCTGGACCGTTGGATAGAGATAGATCATGAGCCGTCGATCTTATCCCATCGCAAAATCAGGGATCAGGAGTTGGATGAGCGAAGGAGACTGCTCTCCAAAACCCCGATACGCGAAATCCCAACATCACGTATCGCAAAATCTCGAGAGGATTGTAAGTCATCCATCTCAGAGGACAGGTGGCAATAGATCCAAGCCATCACTCCATCGGCATTTCAGAGTTCGAGATATCGGAGGTCTTGTTGACAAAAGACACTCCACGGCAAAAGTCGCGAAATTGCAATTCACGAAATAGCGATAAGATCACAGCCGTCCATTTGTTTGGACACGTGGCGGACATCGAGGAAACCGTCGGCATCTCGGCAATCGGGGTTCTCAGTTGATAGGAAACTTGGAGTCGCAAGTCGTGAAATCGCGAAACGACGAGGACCATCCATCTTGAGGGGACACGTGGCGTAAATCCGAGGGCTTCGGAAAAGTCCCGAAAGGGGAGAGTCCATCGGCACATCGGGATTCGGTAAATCACGAATCCTGAGGATAAGGGATCGGGTTTCTCTATGGTGAAAACTCCGTAAACGATCGGAGCCGTCCATTTTGAGGAGACACGTGGGCGAGATCGGGAGAACCAATTGACACACCGGGGTTCAGCGTTTCGCGGATCTTGGAGACGAGACATCCGAAACATATCAAATCGCGAATTCGCAAGGAGAATTCAGGACCGTCCAATTTAGGAGGACACGTGGCAGAGATCAAAGCAATTGGGAAATTTTCCAAAAGGAAAGGTCATCCATTATGAAATTGAAAACCGGGAAATCGGGGATTCCATGGACAAGAGGTCCAATGCATTTCGACCTTCGAAACCCCGAATCCCGATAAGAGGTTTGACTGTGGTCTTATGAGTTTTGGTCATAAGATTTGGGCCGTCAGATCACAGGAATATCTCGACCGTTGAATTGTCCAAAGGAAAATCTCAGCATTTCGGCAAATTGAAAGACAAAGAACCGAAAAATCCCATAGCGCTTTAACATCAAGGTGCGTGGTCACATTGCATGGTGACTAAGGCCAAATTCAAGGCCAATAAGCTCCCATCGGCAAATCGGCATTTCGGCGATCGGAGGTTGGAGAGACAAGAGATTGGAGGACTCGTATAATGAAGTCCCGACGTCAGAATCGCGAAGCCAAAAACTCACAAAATCTTGAACGCAGAGTTCTGAAGTCACTGCAAATTATACGCAGGAGACAGGTAAGTAAGAATTTTGTTTCTGTTTTGTTCATTTTTTTTTCAAAACAAATATGGTGTCGTCTAGCAATTTAGGACCAACTCAGGGTCCGATTCTTCTTGGAAAGAACTATGAGTTCTGGTCTCTTCGGATGAAATCTTTCTTGCAAGCACAAGAGTGTTGGGATCCAGTGGATCATGGATATGTGGAACCTGATCCAGCAGACCTTTCTGCTATGACCAATCAACAAAAAATTGCTCAAGTAACATAGAGAAACAGAGAAAATAAAGATAAATTTTGGATTCAAAATTTTGTGGATGACTCAATTTTTTCAAAAATCACAGGCGCTAGTACTTCAAAACAGGCCTGAGACATCCTTAAATCTTCCTACCAAGGAAATGACAGGGTCAAAACAGTTAAACTGCAGACCTTGAGGACGCAATTCGAGACTCTAAGGATGACAGAGTCCGAAAATGTGGATCAGTTCATGACCAGAGTCATGGGCATCGTGAACCAGATCAGATTGACTGGTGAAACCATCACTGATCAACGCATTGTTGAGAAAATCCTCCGAAGTTTACACAAGAAATTTGAAATGGTTGTAACATCAATCCTTGAATTCAACGATCTGTCAAGTTTTTCAACAGATGAATTAATTGGTTCTCTGGTGACACATGAGACCAGACTGCATCTCACAGATGAGTCAATCTCCAATGCTTTCAAAACTCAATTCTCCTTCAGCAGAGGGAGAGGCAGAGGTCACCAAGGAAGAGGGAGCAATCAAAGTAACCCTCACTCCAGTGGAGGTAATTGACAACAGTGTCTGAATCAAAATTTCCAAGGTCAAAGACATCAACAACAAAATCAACATCAGAATTTCCAGCCTCAAAGAGGCAAAGGGAGAAGATCAAATGACAAAACAAGCATATAATGCTATTACTGCAAAAAGTATGGGCACTATGAATCTGAATGCAGTAAGAAGCAAGCAGATCAACTCTCAGGCAGAGCACATGTTTCAAATCACACGGGAGAAACCTCAAGAGGTATGTTTCTCTCATGCCACAAGACTGAAGAACAACCTAAAGATCTTTGGTTGCTGGACAGTGGATGCAGCAATCACATGACAGGTAACAAAGAATTACTTTCATGCATTGATTCTTCAATCTCATCTGATAT
>ML778374.1:174993-191710 GCA_009831015.1 Picea engelmannii | reverse complement strand
AGGCAGAAGCTGAAAAACAGAGTGGAAAATATATCAAAGCACTTAGGTCAGATGGAGGAGGAGAATACAACTCCAGAGAATTTGCAAATTTCTGCAAATCACAAGGCATTATCATGCAAACAACAGCCAGGTATACTCCACAATAGAATGGAGTGGCTGAAAGAAAAAATCAGAAAATAATGAATATGGCAAGAACACTTCTTAAAGAGAAAAGTTTGTCAAATACTTTTTGGGCTGAAGCAGTAGCATGCTCAGTTTATCTCCTGAATAGATCTCCAACCACCAGTCTAAAGATGAAAGTTCCCCAAGAAGCATGGAGTGGGACAAAGCTCAATGTAGTGCATCTAAGGACATTCGGATGCATAGCATACGCTCACATACCTTCCGAATGAAGGAAGAAACTTGATGATAAAAGTGAGAAATGTGTTTTCACTGGATATAGTGAAACATCTAAAACTTACAGGCTTTACAATCCAATCACCAAGAAACTAATTCTCAGCAGAGATGTAAAATTTCTGGAAAATCAATTCTGGAATGATTCAGAAGATCAACAGATGGACAGTCAAAATCCATTGCTGTCAAGTTCTGAAAACGCAGAAAATTTAGAACAACAAGTACCTCAAACTATTCTTCCAAGATTGCAGGCACAAAGGCAACCTGAAAATTCTCAGGATAACTCAACTTCCAGAAGAGAATCATTCTCTGAACCACAAAATCAAAGAACACGAAGCTTGAGAGAAATCCATCAGCAGTTGGATGACTTTGAACAACACAATGTTTTTGCTTTAATGTCATGTCAACCTACATCCTTTAAGGAAGCAACTAAGGAGCCACATTGGGTTCAAGCCATGAACCAAGAAATTGACTCCATTGAGAAGAACACGACATGGGATCTTGTTGATTTGTCAAGTCACAAGAAGAGTATTGGTGTCAAGTGGGTTTACAAAACTAAACTCAATGAAAAAGGACAGATTGAAAAACACAAGGCAAGACTTGTTGCCAAAGGTTTCTCACAACAACCAGGTACTGATTATGGTGAAACTTTTACTCCAGTAGCAAGATTAGACACTGTAAGGACTCTATTGGCCATAGCAGCCCAACACAAATGGCAAGTATACCAGATGGATGTCAAGTCATCATTCCTGAATGGTTTCTTAGAAGAAGAAGTTTATGTCGATCAGCGACCTGGATTTGAAGTCCAAGAGCACCCAGCCAAAGTATATCAGTTAAAGAAAGCCTTGTATGGCTTAAAGCAAGCTCCAAGAGCTTGGTACAACAGAATTGACACTTATCTGATCAAAAGTGGTTTCAACAGAAGTCAAAATGAGCCAACTCTTTACACCAAAATAGATCAGCACGGTAAAATTTTGATTGTATGTTTATATGTTGATGACATGATCTATACGGGAAACCTTGAGTTAACAGATTTTAAACATGCCATGCAATCTGAGTTTGAGATGACAGATCTTGGCATCATGAAATATTTTTTAGGGATTGAGGTTAATCAATCAACCAAAGGCATTTTTGTCTGTCAGCAAAAAGTATGCAGCAGACATCATCAAAAGATTTCACATGGAAGAATGCAATCCAACAGAAACCCCCATACCACTAGGCACAAAATTGAGCAAGAATGATGAAGGTCCTACAGTGGACTCTACCCTGTACAAAAGTTTAGTAGGCAGTTTGTTGTATCTTACAGAAACTAGGCCTGACATTATGTATGCAGCCAGCCTTGTTTCCAGATTCATGGAATCCCCCAAAGATTCTCATTGGAAAATGGTGAAACGAATTCTGAGATATGTTGCAGGAACTCTCAATTTCGGCTTATGGTACACTAAATCTGATAGTAATCAACTTTCTGGTTACACAGACAGTGATTTCGCAGGCAGCCTAGATGATAGGAAAAGCACATCTGGACATGTTTTTCAACTGGGCACGAACCTAATCTCATGGGCATCAAAGAAGCAGCCAATTGTTTCAATATCTTCTACAGAGGCAGAGTATGTCGCTGCTACCTCAGCTTCCTGTCAAGCTGTGTGGCTGAGAAGAATATTGAAAGATATGTCACATACAGAAAATGATCCAACTCCTATTTTCTGTGATAATACTTCAGCAATTGCTTTATCTAAAAATCATGTATTTCACAAGAAAAGCAAACACATTGACACTCGTTTTCATTTCATACGCGATCTAGTCAATAATGGTGATATTGCACTACAATTCTGTGGTTCTCGAGATCAGCTTGCTGATATCTTTACAAAGCCACTAGGAAAATCGGTTTTTAATTTTCAGAGACAACACTTAGGCATAATCAGTGCTGATGTTTGTAACTGTTGAGTTTAAGAGGGAGTGTTAAATATAATGTAACCTCAATAGTCTGACTGTACACTGCCAGCTGTCCTAGCCAGCTGTACTTTCTATTCTTGATTTGCTTGAGCCTATTTAGCTCAGCTATTTTCCCATTGCATAGAACTCCTTCAGACTTACTTCTCATTGTACTCTTCTTCATACATTCTAATATACTATTTTTTGTTCTATTATTTTCTCTCTTCATTTCTTGCTTCACAATTTATCATTATGGTCTTAAGGGCCTGATGTCACCTATGGCTGTCTAGAGTGTTCCATGGAAGGCCATTGAAGAGCTGATAATGATGGTGATAAAATTGCTCCATCGTAATGGTCCATGAGTGAGAGAATACTAATGCTGCCAACAAAATTACAGATCTACATCTGTTTTGGGCCACAGCAAAAAAATAAAGTCATCATTCGTTCATTGCTTTGCTAACTTCAATGACCTCATTTTGTTATTTATGAGATTTATTGTAGGATTACAGATCTGATCTACTTAATATGTGTAATGTTTGTGTTCAAATCCGAGTTCAGTGTTTTGGTTTTCATTGGATCATTTAAGAAAACAATTTTTTCTGACTATTTATTTCTTTATTCATATTTTCTTTGACCGTCTCTTCCTCGAATGAAAGTCGGAAAGATTTGTTGGCCATGGTATCATTGAATTTGAATCAGCCTCCTTATATCGTGTGCCCATCTTAACATGTTTGAGATGGTACTCTTCTTGAAGATTCATACATTTTGTTGAGAATTCGATAGTTCAAAGGAATTTTCAATTTTCTCATCCAGCAATCCATAACAATTGGGGGGATGGAATCTCAATTATATTGCAGGCTGGGATTGAGGTTTTCGGTTATGTGTTGAACCTTCTCTACATTATATCATCTGGATCAAATTTCCTTGAATGGTATCGAACTATAACATAGGAAGTGTTACGTGTTTAAGAGCAGAGTTTAATTGAATGACTCTGGGTGTTAATGAGACATCAATCAAATGGATTTGATCGTGGTATGGTGAGAATTGGAATGTTTGTGTGTTAGTCATCAAAGAAACCTACCGAAGAGAGCTATCGCCTTCAAATTTTGAACCTACCGAAGACAGCTCTTCTCCAGATCATTGGTTGTGAAATCATTGAAAGGTTTTTAAAGTATTAATTTCCCAATCCATGTGTTTATCTCTTGGAAGAAGTGGCACATTTGAATTTCATGGAGTAAAAGAGATCCCACTATTATCCACATATTGTTGGAAAGATAACATTTCTTTTCTGATAGCCAAGACAGGGCAGAGTTAATGTTATATGGAGGACAGATCATAGTTAACGCCAAGAGGAATTGAGTGTGTGCATGATGAGTAGTTGGAAATGCATGAAACGGTAATTGGCGTCGGGGGGATCTTAGTGTCATTTTGGTGAATGAAGTTGAATAGTGTAATGATGTGAATAGTTACAATCTTTTCATTGTTGTTTGCATATGTACAGCGATGTAATTGATTCTATTGAGTGATTTCTATATACATATATAAGTTTTGATTTCCGTCTACTCCTAGTCATGAGAGCGCAGAGCACCAGAAGGCAATTGAACATTCAAAATGCAGGTTACAGATGATGAATTCGAGTTCAAAGTCATTGCATTCCAAAGCCAATGATTTCTATTCCAAAAGAAACACACACCTGTTCCTGATTTAATGTAATTACTGAAGTGATAAACTACTACGACCAAAACGATTGACAAAAGAAAGCACTGTATTTTGCAAAACAAGAGAAATAGAAGACATGATGGTGATGGTGATAAAGATGCTCCGTAGTAGTGATCCATGCATAATTCAGAAAGCTCAGTGGATTGTGACTATAATTCGGGCTTCACGTCAACGACATGAGGACAATGAATCTGTGAAGGGTATTATTATTTGACAAAAAGGCCACTACCACCGCTGTCAATATTATCTACACTGTGAAATCCTTTAACTCTAATCTGCTGGTCCAATCCATTTGAGCACAGTCCATTTTAGAATAAATCTCTGTGAGGATTTGCATAGATCTGCGTGGATGTGTAAAGGCGTGGAGAAGTTCGCTGCAAATTATGTTTTCATGACGTCGCCCCCATCACCATCTAAAATCTCACCCACGATCTTTAGCTCACAGATCTTCAGTTCGCCATCGACATCGGTGTACACTTTCCAACTACCAATGGTTTGGGTGCTTCTTGTGACACGTCCTCTCTTCAAATTGAACTCTATCGACAAAAAATCCTTGATCCCAAAATCGTGGAGATTTGACACTCGGTTCAGGTCAACAACCCATGTGCCAAGAGAATATGAAAGAGGCATTTAACATTGAATCCTTGTTTCTCTAACTTCCAATACATTTGGCCACAATTGTTGTATTGGCTTGTGTAGAATTCTGAAAACCATAGATCTGCTCCAAACTAGCCAAGTGGAGGTTTATTTAGATTGATGATGGTAAGTGCGCTCAGTATATAATCATTCACAACTCATTCTCAAGTTGTGTTAATCTATGTTGAATGGTAGGTTGAAAATGCATGGATCTTGGTATAGAATGAGAATTCATGTGCAAGTGGAGTTTTGATGCCAATTCGATAGTGTATGGATTCAGTTAAAATATGAAGTTTCCCTAATGTAGAGATTGGGGTTTTTTCAACCAAATTTGTGTTGGGTTATTTAACCATTATACGTGAAGATTATTGATCGTGTTTTAAACTTGCAGAACCATTGACAAGAAAAATTAGTTTGACAAGTATAGTTGAGGACTTGTGAAAGTGAAATTGAAGGAACTTGAAGTCTAGTCTTAAAATCGATGAGGATCGTGTAGCTATTGCAAAATTGAAATGGGGCAATTGAAACTTGGTTGCCAAAACTTTGTAAAAATAAGTTATAAAGTTATTCTTATAAGTTGAGACATGAAAACCATTGAAGGCTTCTATTTGTATTGTGATTACAAGGGAATCCATAATAAAATGAATTTTTTTTTTCTGTGTCCTAGATCCGCCCAAAATTGAATAAGGGGATCTTAGGAACACCTTTCATTGTGTGCGATGGTGAATGATTATTTGAATGTTTTCATAGTGTTTTGTGTCTAGTTTTGACACTACACTTGTAATTTATACACATTAAATCCACAGTAAGTTAATGTAAGCACACAATTAATGTCAGTGAAGCACATACATTGAAGCATGAGAAATCAAGTAGCCATGAAGAACATTCAAGCATTTTAATAATGATTCTACATCAAATCATTGAAAGGGAAAATCAAGTAAATGATGCATTGTTAAGCATCAAAATTTGCAGATCATTTACTACTTGCAAAAGTTTTTTGTAAGTATCAAATCAAATCAAATTGAGTTATTGTAATTTTCTGGTGCATTCTCGGTTGAGCTTGACACCCAAGATTCATTATAATTTTGAGTCAAAATTGACAAGGTTGAGTAGTTTAACTCAAATCATTGTAATCAAGTTTTGGGTGCATTTTCAGTAGTATCTAACACCCTTCTTGGAAGAAAGCAAGAAAATTTCAAGTGAGCGAGTACAAGCGAGCGTGAAGTTCAAGCGAGCGATTCAAGTGAGAGAGTTGCAGAGAAGCCTTCTTCTATCATGTCAAATTGTAATTAGGATCTACCTGCACAAGGAGACCTCATTTAGTGTTTTTGAAATGGCTTGAATTCTAGAATTATTAGAGTTATTGAACACTCTAATAAACACTAGTGAAGATAACACAATGATATTGAACAAAACAACTCTTCAATCAATGCTAACTTGTTTTCAAGTGACGCAAGCGAAAGTTAAACTTATTCAATCTCTATCCCAACTATTGAATGATGAGTTGACTGATCTAAAAAATAAACAGCAAGTGAAGTGTTCTGAACTAGTTTTTGTTTAGCACAACCCTCTCTATGATGATAATGATGATGATGATTATGTTTTTAATCAACAGTCAGTGAAGGAACAACATAGTGATACAACTTCATAATCAGTATCAGACGAAGTTGAATATATTCATGAACCTACATTTCAATAGTTTTCTTTTGATTTCAGTGAAGAAATCCTTTCAATGCTACAACAACATCCAGTAAATCCACTTCCATGGATTTCAAAGCAACAGATTCAGAATACTCTTTCCAAGCCCATCATCAGACCTTGGGAAGAAATCATTTACAATAAGAATACAACGGGACTTGAATATGACAAGGAAGTTAACTTTCATATTCCTGATTATTCCAGACCAATCAAGTTCCATAGTGTTGGATTCCTTCAGGAAGCTTCAACTTCACCTGTCCAAGTTTAGCATCAAAATGATAAGTGCCAACATTGTAATCGAATTGGTCACAAGGAGAATCATTGTTTTGATCTCCATCCTTTCTAGCATTGTGGCAAGAATAACCATCCTTCAGACAGATGTTCAACACTGAAGAAACCTACAAAATTGAAGATTCACTATGAGTGGATTGATCCTTGGAAATGGTCATCAAAAACCAAGTGATTATATAATTTTTACTAAAGAATCCAATCTCGAGTAAAGACCAATCTTGTAGAACATAAGATTTGTGTACCTCACATAAGTGGTCCCCTTATGGCATATCTTTCGAGCATGGCCCTCACAGGATAAGATAACATGTGGTTTTTTCTGCATGCCCACTTTGTGTTGTACTCAAACGGAACAAGTATGGTACTCTCTTGAGCATCAAAGGGGGGAGTACAATGATGAAAATCTCATGCACCTTATGGGGGGGAGTTCAAAATTCCAATGAATATGGTTCATGAAACCAATTGTGGTCTCTCTTTTCAGCTAACAAAGGGGGGAATTGATGATGGAATTGAAGATGGTTTTCAAACAGAAAGTTTCAACGACAACAAACATCAAGTATGCCATATGGGCATGAAATTTTCCAAATGGCCAACTGCAGTTTGTCGATGATAGACTTTGGAAGAATTATGGTTCAATAAGTTTAAGTTGAATCATACATAATTTGGAAGTTAATTGTGATTTTGAGATAAATGATGTGGATGTTTGGTTCACATAGATGGTCATTCGACCTAGCAGAGGAAAATATCAGGATCCTTTTGCATTGCAGCTTGGCATTTGATTGAGTTGCCAAGCATTTTCAAGGATGTGTCAGACTAGAAGTTGATTCACTTCTCTTGGTTCTCTCTCATCATATTGGAGTTTACATTAAGTGAACAAATTGCATGCATCTTGGCTCACATGATTACATAGTGAGATTTTCCAGAGATGGCAGAGTTTGAAAAGATTATGGTTTAATGACTTGCAATTAAATCATACACATTATACATTGGGATGTTGTTGGACACCTAAAAGTGTCAAAATTGGTTAGTGGTTATCCAAAAACCATTAGATACATTGTATCAATTGGTCAGTGGTTATCCCAAACCACAGATTCAGAGAGCACTTTCAGTGATACACTGATAGTAGAGTGGTGATACTACATGTTCACCAATTAGAAGAAGACATCGGATTATTATAGCTAAAATACTTGGCAAAATGATCAATTTGTCAATAAATCAGGGAGTGTTCAGATATTGCAGTTGTTCACTTCCATATCTCAACTCTTTTCCAGTTCATTTTAGATGAACCATTCAACATCCAAATTGGCGTTTTTTCAGGCAGTTATTCATTGAGGATCAATAAAGGACTTTCAGTATGAAGACTTGAAATTGATACCAGTGGTTGGCGACGAAAGTCTCTCCTGGATTGCTAGCAGGAGCAGAGCCCGACACCCATCAGTTTTATGTCACAGTGGTTTATAGATGGGGTGACCGAATGGAAGCCAACTCAAAACAACATCGTTCCAACTCCAAAACTAGGCTAGGCATGCATGGGTGAGTGAGGTCTTATATAAACTTCAGACAGTGACTTGTAGTATATGGTGAGAGAGGTGGAAGACTTATATAAGAGAAAATCAGTGGTCTGGTACTAACATCGAGTTACTAACAGACTGTAGAAGAATATGTTCGAAGGCAATTCAAACGCAAAACCAGAGAATGCAATCGTGCAACAATGAACCTTTCATCATAACATAACTGCAACGATTCGCGAGAATCAGTCAATCACGAACTCTCTGGTATGAGAGGAAACCATAAACAAGATAGGAAAACTGTTTGTCATAAACAAGAAATCTCAAATACAAATGCATACCCAGAAAACTAGAATATCTGTTAAAACTTTACAGTAGGGAGCTCTGGTCTACCATCGATAGATACCAAAAATGGCGAAAATGCCTACATATACTCAAAACAACCACAACAACAAAATCAAGACGTTGCATTAAACACATTGTGTCTACATGGCTTCTGACAATCTGCAGCTGCAATCTTTGAATGATCGTGCACCTATGGCAGACGCAATCGGACTTCTGACAGCTTCATGGGTGAATCGACATGCCTTTAATTCGTCGCCGGACCTTCCCATTATGGCGGAGAAGATGTCTAACCACCATAAACTACCTTAATAACTGCTTTATTGGGATTGAGGATAGCTCAGCCAACTCGACACCTTTGGGACATGGAAGGCTCCTCGCACTGCCACCTGGAATATCTGAACAGCTTGACGAATAGGCATGGAGGCCCGCGCGAAGGATGGGGCGCATTATGGGAGTGGTGGAGCCAAGACTATGAAGGTGAGACGAGAAGTGATGAAGTGCGGGAGATGAGGCAAGGGAAGGCGCGCGGCGGAAGGCAATAAGCGAAAGGAGGTAGGAGGCGGAATGTGATGGGCACGATAAGGCCGACGTGGAAGTGAGAGGGATAAAAGACGGATGGTGAGTGGATGATGAGGTGGAGGAAGAGACCACATGGATCAAAAGAAGGAAGGTGGACAGACGTCGGAGGATGAGGAAGGGATAAAGGGAGCGAGCCCCATCGCACGTCCAGGAGGAGAACAGATGGCAAGGGGAAGGATGGTACAAAGATGACAAGACAGGAAAAGGGGGCCCACGTGAGTTAAAAGCAGAGCAGCTGAGAAGGATGAGATCGTCTGAGCGTCGTTGATCCAGGCGCACCGATCTTGGCCATAGGAAATATGTACGCCTGATTCCGGACCCCCCCCCCCTCCGCTTAAAGGTAGAAAGGCAGGGGTGGTCCGGAATCGCCTCGGGCGCCATTGATCCGAGTGTTATCATCTCGACCGTCGAAAAGGTGCACCCCCAATTCCGGACCCCCCCCTCCGCTTAAAGATAAAAAGGCGGGGGGGGGTCTGGAATCTGATGCGCGCCGTTGATCTGAGCACACGAAATCCTGTCGTCCAGAACTGACCGTCTCTTAGCACAGGCTCATTTTGCACCCTGGACTTGGGGAAAGTGGGTTTTTTTACCCCACTCCCTCTCATTTTACCCCCCGCTACAAGAAATATCGCTAACATTTGGCTCCATGGGGGATAGAGTCGTCCCTGTGATGCTCTAAGAATGCTTTTGCAGATTCAGTTCCTTGTTGTTGGGCTATGGAGTCTTTTATTAAGCTGAAAAATAAAAAACAATATTTACAAAAACACAAGAGCCGACTGCGGCTCACAAAAAACATTTTTTCAAGAAATGCCCATTTACTGGGCCACCAAAAACTTCTTTACCTTCCAGATCCTGCAACTTGTAAGTGTTGTTTGAAAATACTTCGAGGATCTTGAAAGTCCCAAACCAGAGGGCATCAAACTTGCCATGCTTGCCTCTGTCCTGCCTGGGTGCATCCCATTTGAGCACCAGATCACCCTGCTCAAATCCTTTCTTCCTGCTCTTCCTGTCGAAGGTCTGTTTGATCTTCTGTTGATGATCGTGGGCCCTGTTCATGACCTATTTCCTGATCTGTTGTATTTCCATCATCTGATGAATCCTTCTGACCATATGGTCAGGCTCTTCTTCAATGTCCTGGAGGAATTTTGCCACAGATAAAGCGAGCTGAGTGGGGAAAACAACCTTTGTTCCATAAACAAGTTGAAAAGGTGATATGCCCAGGGACTTCTTTGTTGTCACTCGATCAGCCCATAACGCAAATTTGAGCTTTGAATCCCAGGCCCTTTTATGGTCTTCCAGTAATTTCTTAATGAGCTTGATCAGGATTTTATTGGAAGACTCTGCCAGTCCATTTCCCTGAGGATAATAGGGAGTAGAGTGAATCAGTGAAATCTCAAACTGTTCACAGAACTTGACCAGAGGCTCAGACCGGAAAGGGGCGGCATTGTCAGTGACAATTTTGCTAGGACAGCCGAATCTGGCTATGACATCTTCTAGGAAGATGATAATTACTTTGTGGGAAGTGCTCTGGGTGGGGATAGCCTCTATCCATTTGGTGAAGTAATCTGTCACAGTCAGGATCCATCGGTGTTGGCCACTTGAGGGAGGATGAATTTCTCCAATGAATTCTAGTCCCCACTGTTGAAAGGGTGTTGTAACTACGACAGGCTTTAATGGTAGAGATTTGAGCTGCTGCTTCCCTTAAAACTTTTGGCACTTGATGCAAGCTCTGATTTCTCTGCAGACATCAGGGAATAAAGTGGGCCAGTAATACCCATCTCGGAGTATCTTATGGGATGTTGTCTTCCAGAAATGATGACCCCCACAAAGGCCACTGTGAAAATCGAAAATAACCTGCTGGGCTTCTTGTGGGTCCAGGCACCTTAAAAATACCCCTAGAGGGTCTTTCCAGTACAAGGCTTGGTTAATGAGGCAATATCTGACCTCCCTGAGCTTTAAAGCTCTCACCTTTCTCTTTTCCATTCCATCAGGAGGCCTCAATTCCTGCAGAAAATACAAGATGTCCTTGTACCAGGCGCATGCTGCTAGTGGTAAGGCACTCTGGAAATGCGCATTGGATGACTCAGCTTGCTCGTTGATGAAATTAATTCCCAAGGCTTTGCAATTGGATTCAACCAGCAACTTGGTCAAACCTTACCCCTTTATCAACTTGGTGGGCTTGATTACCAGATCAAACTCTAGTATCTTGGCGAGTCATTTACCTCTCCTTCCGTCCATGTCTGGATGTATAAGAATGTCCTTCACAGAGGCTGAAGGAACGTATGCAGTGATTCTTGAGTGCAAAACATACATTCTAAAATATTTGAGAGCCTTCACCAAGGCATAGGCCTGCTTCTCCATGATCTCGTACCGGACTTCTGCATCTCTCAATGCCTTGCTGAAGAACGAGATGGGTTGTTCTCGCCCTTCTTCATTTTTCTGCAACAAGACCGCTGCTACTGTATCATAAGAGGCAAAAGAAAAAATTAGGAAATCTATGGAATAATCAGGCCTAATTAGCACAGGTGCTTCAGTCAATGCTTTCTTTATTAGGCTGAAAGATTCCCGTGATACAGCAGTCCATCTAACTTCATTTTCCTTTCTGAGCATGGTTGTGATGGGTTTCACTAGTTCAACAAAACTTGAGACAAATCTCCTGAGAAAATTAATCTTTCCCAAAAAGGCCTGAACTTCCTTCTTAGATCTGGGAAGTGATAGGGTCTGAATTGCTTCTACCCTGCTAGGATCAATTCTTACCCCCTCTGCTGATACTATGTGGCCTAATAGCTTTCCCTGCTTCATAGCAAACAAAGGTTTCTTGGGGTTTAAAGATAAGCCATACCTCCGACACTTCAGGAAGAATTTTTTCAAGTGGCAGCGATGCTCCTTGTCTGACTTGGAGAAGACTGTGATGTCATCCAAATAGATTACTGCGAACCTTTCTTTCTCCCCAATGAAAGCTATATCCATAGCTCGCTGAAATGTTGCCCCTGCATTCATCAATCCGAAAGGCATTTTGGCATACATGAATGTGCCCCAAGGAGTGGTGAAAGTTGTTTTTTCCCTGTCCTCAGGTAGGACTGATATTTGATTATACCCTGAAAACCCATCTATCATGGATATCCAAGCTGCTCCAATCACCTTCTGCAATATGTGTTCCATGTTGGGCAGGGGATAATTGTCTTTTCTTGAGCTTCTGTTCAGGTTTCTGAAATCAACACAGAGCCTGATTTCTCCGCTCTTCTTCCTTACTGGGACCAGGTTGGCCACCCACTCGAAATATCTCAAGGGGACAATGATTTGTGCATCCAACAACTTCTTTACTTCTTTCTCCATGACAGGCAGCAACATGGGATTTATCTGTCTCAGCTTCTGCCTAAATGGCCTAGCCTCTTCTTTCAACGGGATCTTGTGCTCAATAACAGATGTGTCGTAAGTTTTCAGGTCTTCTTATGTCCATGCAAACACATCGGCAAACTCTTTCAGCAACTCAATATATTTGGTCCGCTGTCCTCTGGTCAGGCTGCTAGACAATTTGATGAACCTAGGCTCCTCCTGCGAACCAATGTTGCATTCGGCTATGTCAGCATCTTCACTCGAAACACCACCCTTTACTGGCACGTCATTCCCATCGAATAATCTTTCTAAAGGGATGAGTCCTCTCGGAATGTGATTGTTGGGCAGCTGAATGATCTGGTGATTCGCGATCTTATTTAAAAATACCCCAGGACGAGGGTCATCTTCCAGGTCAGGATCTTGGTCAATGTGCAACACAGAAAATTCATCCACGGATTGTAGAAATCTTTCAATTTCCATATCATCTTCAAACACCTTCCAATGTTTGACATTGTCAGGTACAGAGGGCCTATATTTTATCTCGACATCACTTTTTATCCGGGGCGGCAGAGGATGTTTGAGCGAACTGGCTGATACGGCTAGAGAGTCGGCTAGAGTATTTTCCCCCCTCGGAATGAAAGAAATGTTAAAAGCCAAGAATAAATTATCAATCAGGTCCCATACTTCATTTCTGTAATTTCTGAGTCGGGGATTATTAGCGCGATAAGCCTTTCTTATTTGCTGAATAATCAACTCAGCATCTCCAAATATAGCTATCTCTTTGATTCCCATTTCCTTCGCAGACCTCATGCCCAGAACAAGAGCTTCATACTCTGCCACATTGTTGGTGGTTTTGAATTCTAGCTTGTATGAAAGGGATATGATCTCTTGGCAAGGTGATATAAAAACCACCCCAGCACCTGCACCTTCGGTCGAAGAAGCTCCGTCGAAAAATATCTTCCACACGGAGGGGGTTGGAGGGAAATCCGGATAGTCAAGATTGGGCTTCTTTCGGACCTGGCAAGACTCTTCAGGAGCATCAGTGAGCTGCAATAGGCTAGACCCCAAATCAGTGTCAATTGCAAAGATGGGGTGATTGGTCGGGTCTGCTTCATCACTGACAATGTAAGCCAGCTGAGCTTCTCTGTATAGCCTCCTTTGCTCCCCTCCGAAAACCAAAATGGTGGCATACGTGAGATCCATCTTCAACGTTCCCCCGAGCTTTTTAATCCACGATCTAGACAACAACATGCCAAATTTGGGGGGAACGTCAGCTACCACAATATCCATGACCACGCTCTTCATGGGCAGCTGAAACAAGGAAACCACCAAGTCTTTGATGACTCCCATACATTGCACCCTCCTTGAATCGAAGGATTACAAATCATGATAAGTCTTTGTCACTTCCAGTCCCAATTCTTCCATAACTATCTTGGGCATAAGGTTATGAGAAGCCCCTGAATCCATGAGGAAATTATGCAACACTTTATCATGTATGTTTAGGGATGTGTAGAAGGGAGGGGATGAGTCATCTCTGTCTTCTACCATGGGCCCTAGGATTACGGCTGGCTTCTCATCTTGAAGGTTCACTTAATCAGAGGGAGGCTGGGGGGACTCAGATTGCAACAACTTAGAGAGAGAACTTTTGAAGTCTTCATTTTTAACTAGCTCAGAGAGGGGAACGGGAATCCTGATCTTTTGAATTTCATGCTCAAAATTAAAGGAGGAAACAGGATTAGGAGCTTCTCTTACCTCAGCGACAGGTTCTTTGGCTGTTGGCAAAGCACTGTGAGCTTTCTTTTCTTTAGTAATGGTTGCCGAAGGTTTAGTAGGCCTTTCTGCTATGAGGGGCTAGTCTTGGTTGTCAACGTCTCCTTCTTTCTTTCTTGACCTGAGATTGTATCTGTTTGAGGTGTGACAAACTCTTTCTCCCTTTCCTAATTCATGGATCTGAATGTTCATTAGGGATTTTTCATATGTAGACTGGGTCAAATGGGGAAAAGGAGGAGCTTCTTCAACACAATGAATTTCAGGATCGAATTTGTCTATCTCCTCCCCTCCCTCATGAGTATCCAGGTTATTTTGGAGAGGGATTTGAATCCTTTGATCCTCTGTGTCTTTTACCCTCTGCTCCCTTTGGAAGGCCTGTGGTCCATTGTTATTAGGTCTCCTGAAACCTCTATTGTCAACATTCTAGGGGTTTCTATACATGGGCTTCCCCTCTAATTCCCACCTTTCCATCTTGGCAGCAAGCGATTTTAGTGTTTTAGTTGTCTCATCTATCTGATGGGGCAGGGGAAAGGAACTGGATGAGGAAGCTTCAGGTCTGTTCTTGGACGTATTTCTATCACTTGCGTTCCTGAGTCGATTGACAGCCAATATGTTAGATTCTACCTCCACGGCCACATCCTGCATGTGGGCCAGCATAGCAGCTCTTCTCTCCCTTAGCAGTAGGCAGAAATCAGGATCAAAATCACTGGAGTAAGTGATATTTGCAGAGGCTTCGGAGGGTTTTATCTCAGCAGGGATCCTGTTGTACATTTTATTAAATCTCTTGGAAAAGTCAGAGACAGATTCTCCTTCCTTTCTCTTCAACGACCCGAACTCTATCATGTAGTACATGAAATCCTTTTTATCTCCCTACTATCTCAAAAAGGTACTATCTAAAGCTTCGATTCCATCAATAGATCCGGGAGGCAGAGCCTTAAACCATTTTCTAGCCTCACCTTGGAGACTATGGACAAAAATCCTCATCCATACGTCTGCATGCATGATGACATTATCATCTGTGAAACTGTAAAAGGCTTCTAGGTGTTCTTCTGCAGTTATGTCCCCTTCTCCTGTAAACTTAGGCAGCTGCTTGAGGTAACCATCTGCCAGAAGAGCATTGAGAGGCTAAGGTAACAAAAGGGGAGCATACCTAGCGGCTATAATAGCCTCCATTCTGGTCATAGGGGGATTAGCACCAGCCATAGGAATATTAGGTGGAGGAGAACTTGGAGGAGAAGGAGTTTGCGAAGGAGTTGTTGGGAATGAGTCTCGAAGTGGAGTGGGAAACAAGAGATGATTCAAGGAGAAGGCTAACGAGCTCAAGTCAGCAGGTGTTCCTCTTTGTGCGGGAGTGGGGAAATCTTTCGTAGTCCCGGGTATATGCCAAGGAACAACTTCTGAGGAGAGGGGGGTGACAATAATTTCTCCCTTCGATCCTAGACCAAGAGGGGAAAACTCAGCAGGAACACTCCCAAAATTCAAGAAATGAGAAACGTATGAAGGAGGTCTATTAAGAAACTGAGGAGGAGAAAAAGGAGTTCTTACAGAAGGAGATGAAGGAGTTCTCAGGTGTAGCTAGAGGCATATTTGGATGAGACCGTGTGTGTATGCCTTTGAAATCCACAATTAATAGAGCAGGTTCTCCCCAGCGGAGTCGTCACAATGGAGTCGCCACAGTGGAGTCTCCAGGTGCACAGTAGAAATCTGAATAATTCTGATTTCTGATGCACCTTCAAAATCAGTTGATCATTGTCGTTTTGCCCAGGGAAAATCTTCAACTTCGTTCCTCGACAACGACGCCAGAAATGTTGGCGACGGAAGTCTCTCCTGGATTTCTAGCAGGAGCAGAGCCCGATGCCCATCAGTTTTATGTCACAGTGGTTTATAGATGGGGTGACCGAATGGAATCCAACTCAAAACAACATCGTTCCAACTCCAAAACTAGGCTAGGCATGCATGGGTGAGTGAGGTCTTATATAAACTTCAGACAGTGAGTTGTAGTATATGGTGAGAGAGGTGGAAGACTTATATAAGATAAAATCAGTGTTCTGGTACTAACATCGAGTTACTAACAGACTGTAGAAGAAGACGCTCGAAGGAAATTCAAATGAAAAACCAGAGAATGCAATCGTGAAACAATGAACCTTTCATCATAACATAACTGCAACGATTCGCGAGAATCAGTCAATCACGAAATCTCTGGTATGAGAGGAAAACATAAACAAGATAGGAAAACTGTTTGTCATAAATAAGAAATCTCAAATACAAATGCATACCCAGAAAACTAGAATATCTGTTAAAACTTTAGAGTAGGGAGCTTGTTAAGATACCAAGGACCTGAATACAAAATATCACAATAGATCCACAAACAAGATATATGAATACAATCACCACACAAGATATATGAAACCATATAGAAAACCACAACTTTATTATAGAAACCCTTGAGGTAGGGCAACACCATACAATGGATCCTATTATGGAAGGGATCCTCTCCTGTTCACTTGCCTCTT
>ML778374.1:162725-174491 GCA_009831015.1 Picea engelmannii | reverse complement strand
GCGGTCCGAAATCCGATGCGCGTCGTTGATCCAAGCGCACGAAATCCTGTCATCCAGAACTGACCGTCTCTTAGCACAGGCGCATTTTGCACCCTGGACTTGGGGAAAGTGGGTTTTTTTACCCCACTCCCTCGCGTTTTACCCCCCGCTACAAGAAATATCGCTAACACCAGTTTATGCTTTATTGTTGTTATTATTAATCGGACTTGTGATTGAGGGGGGGATTGTTAGCCTTTGACTTACCTTAACCAATCACTAAGTCTAAATTGTCACCTATATTTGTATTATTCATTTAGGATATTAGTAATATATCCTCAAGTGATGACTAATGATTTAGTTAAGATTTCCTAGCCTAGTCATCATGCATGATTTTAGGATCTAGAGAAAATATCTCTATGAGGTGGCATCACCTATTGTACTATAAATATGCAACATTGGTGTGAATACAAAGTGTTGGCTAGTGATCCTTTTCCACCATGTTGTTGTTCCTGTCTATATTTTATCATAAATGTGCTCTATCTCAAGAGGTACTACACCTAAGTAGTTATACCTAGCCATTTTCCCTTTTTAATTGTTACACATTGGTAGCATTAGGATTAATTTAGTTTTCTTTTCCTTGGTATTTTCTTATCATGCTTTTGGCCTAGTTGGCAGATGTTGATGGATCTGTCGGTGTTTATAGGATTCAAAGATAACGCTAGACATTACACTCAAAACCTTTCTTCCACCACTTGGGTGATTTATTCACCCACATACTAGCTATTGGCTTTCAGAGACACTTGCCTTGGGCCCACAACCAACAATGTGGCCAAGTATAGCACTATAATTGAACTCCTTATGGAATCAATATCTCATGGCATTAGATATTTATAAGTTCATCTACATTCACAGTTGGTAGTATCTCAGTTGAATGGCAAGTACAAATCCTGTAACCCTACTCTTCTTTGAAGATTATTCTGGGTATGACCTCTTGAACCTTTGTTTGAGTTCATTAATTATGTACACGTTCCTCGAAGTTATAATCTCATACTGATGCATTAGATAATTATTTCTTAGATTGACATATTTTTCATTTTTAAGTTAGAAGCATGCATGCAAATATAATCCATTCAAACACATTCATATATATAAGTAACACCGAAAAAAGTTTTTATATATTATGTTAATGTCATCAAGTACAAACAATGTGGTCTATATCACACAAAATGGGGATCTTGGTCCCTAATATACATATAAACAACCGATAATACATAATACATATGTCGACTAGGACGAAGGCCTTTCCCCTGCATGGGTCTCATGATAGAAAACTATGGTGCTTGCTACATGTTGGAAGAGTCAAACCCATGCCCATGTGTTGGGCGCAGGCCCATTTTGGGGAAAAGGCCATTTTTGGAGAGAAAAGCATGAAGTGGAAGAAAATACAGATGGAAGGAAAAGCAACACATGCGAGGGAAGAATGTGAGGCGCACATGTAAGGGAGACCTAACTACATTAGGGTTAGGTTTTTTGCAAGATATTGTAATGGATGATAAGCCAAAAATATGTATAAGTAGTACCTAGGAGGTCTAGAAAAAGGGATAGACAGAGAGGAGAATGAGAAAGGATAGAATGACAAAATTTTGTAAGCTAGTGATCTTGAAAAGAGTCGAGCAACTTGATCCCGAGGGTTATATCGCAGGCTGAGGAGCCTAGTGTGATCTAGTCACCCTCATCGGGATCAGGAAGTCTATTGAGATTGTAAGATCCAAGACTGTAAACATGTGTGGCACGATATATTGTTGATACATAATAATAGAGACTGAGATCCAAATATTTGTGGATGTATCCCAGGGGGGGTGAACCATGGTAAAACTTGTGTTATATGACTGAATGTTATGCATCTCCATTATTGTTAATGATTAAATGCTAGATAAATGAATGAAGGAACTAGTTAGATATGATATTTCACATGCATGAGTAAGAGTGACTGATTAATTCAAATGTTAGAATAAATAAATGAAGATCACGAGGTACAACCATAGATCCCCACTCATTCCTAGGATATAAGAATATGAGTATTGCATTCACCCATAGAACTATCTCGGGTGAGACTACGCAGTGCACTCTGTGTACTACGTTGCTTTCTTCTTTACGAAGGGGGGCAATAGTTTTATAGGGATTTTGTTGGAACCTTGTTAAATATGAACCTAGGTCAAATTATGACAGTAAGGTAAGATCGGAGTAGATAAAGTAGGTTAAACCAACAAATGGTTATGTTGCCGGTTGGAACAGAATGGGATTGAGTGAATAATATATGTTGAAGAAACGTGAAAACAATATCATATCTAGCGACAAAACGTTAAAAGAATGAAAATATAAAAGGGGATGTTGAGATTGTGGAGCCCAACGAAGGAAGATATCAAGAGCTAGTTGAAAACAAAGGAGTTGGAGTTTGCACAGAAAGATAACAAAAACTCGAAGTTAACACCGTGAAAATACCTGGACAAGTATGTATTCAGGAGTGGATATTGAGGTTGAAATACAACCACCCTACAAATTGAATCAGACAGCTAGAGTGCATTCCTATGGATATCACGTAGTTACAACAAGCTGACAATAAATTTATGTGTGTCGTAGATTTCTATCTAGACAACATTGTTGCGGGATTTATCACATAATTTGCAGTAGATATTGCAAAGTCTTACAGTGCAGCAGAGCAATATTTCTTGAAGGGAACTCGAGGTAGGTATATCATATCTCTATATGCTTCCATTAAGATGTTACTATATAACAAAGGATTAATGACAATGGACTTAGACAACTAAACTTCCCTACATGCATGGGGGAAGGGGGGAAACATTGACAAGAGACAGAGAAATGGAGGAAGAAATGGATAGAAGAAAGAAGGAGGAGGCCTTGGATCCAATCATGATGGAGGAATACCAGATCAAGCAGATCATGTTAATAGTTGGAAGAACACACAGTGGAGTACCCTACCAATATAAGATGAACAACAATAAGAGATCCATATCCGCGAGGGAAGGCTTGGCAAGTGATGAAGAAGAGGTAGAGGATCTTCAGGCTATCGAGAATATTAAGGAAATCTTTTGCGCAACATATGAAAGGAATACAAGAGATCCAAGAAAATGAACAAAAGGAAACACTCCTATCCATATCAGTGTCAGTGTGGAATGAATAAACCCATGTGTGACTAATACACCAATAATAACACCACCATTTATACAACCAAATTTTAGGGGAAGGAAGACAACATGAAGTACATCTAGTCAAGGAGCAACAACTGGAGGAGCCATTTCAGGAAATGGTATCCAAGTATCTACACTGTGCAGAGGTAGTAGTTCAACATTCAGAATGGAAGAACATGATCCCACCATCAGATTAGCAAAATTCAAGGGAGAGGCTTCAAAGGACCCCAAGAAGCACTTGTTCAATTTTGAAAAGATCTTGGAATCAAATAAGATCATGGATGAAGACACTAAACTGACTCATTTATCCATCATGTTAAGATACCACACATTGGATTGGTACATGATCTTAGCCACAAACAGTCCACCAGGTACAACCAGAACGATTGTGGATATCAAGAAGTTGTTGATAAATGAATTCAAGAAGCCTAGATCATAAGATAAATACATGAATGAGGTGATAGAGAGCAGACATAAACCAAGAGAATCTATGTGGGATATTGACCAGAGATTCAAACAATTGAAGGGAAATCTAAAATATTTCATGACATACATGCAGCATAGGCATTTGTTTTTCAACTAACTACTACCACATTTGAAGTACCCTTTGAGATAGCAGAAGTTTCAAACTCAGGCAGAGGCTCTGTATGCATCCCTACAACTGGAAGAGAACCAATATCATAAGACAGACCCAACCATAGAGGAGTTGAAGGAGGATCTGAAGAACTTAACATTTCAACTAAACCAGAACTTGGGTAAGGAAAAAAGAGAAGTTGTTTGGTGTACCACAAGTAGGACAGAAGGACACCAAAATAATGAATTCCCAACATTCACACAGTACATGGAAATAGGACTGCCAAACCCTTTTCCATCAGGAGGACTATCGTGTGAAATATTTAAGACATAGAGGCATGATCCATATCATTGTCCTATGATGCAAAAATACCAGTCAATGCCTAAGAGTTCATATTGCAAATTTTGCAAGTCAGTAGGCCATGATGACAAATATTGCAGGAAAATGGAGCTAATGAGGAAACATACATCATATACCTATAGGGTGCAGGCAGAGATGATGACAGGGAAAGCTGCACCACAGTTCAACCAAGTACCATCTTCATATAACATTGTGGAACCGCAGTACAATACCACACAACCACAATATAACCCTATGCATTATAACGATGTGCCCTAGTAAAATGGACCACGAGGAGATCGAGCTGGCTACAGAGGTGGAGGAAAAGGTAGAGGAGGCTTTGGAAGAGGCAAAGGACTGGTGGTATGTAACAATTGTCAACAACCAAGAAATTATGCAAGAGAATGTCCACTTCCACTTGTGACATGTATGTACTGTTGCGCATCAGATCATGACACAAAACATTGTCCAACACTATTGGGGAAGATCTAGAAAAAGAGAAATCAGAACAATCAGAATATTTAGTGGATTTATGTAGAAGCAAGGGAGGATGGAAGGAATATTAATATAGTTACGTGTGGAGGAGATAATACAGGAAATGACGTAGTAAGAAAAGATCCAACACAACACTAATGGGTGAAGAAGAATGTTGAACCACATAAGCAGTCTGATGCGCAGAATGAAAGATGGATATTCAAACAAGACATACAAGAATTCTTGAATCCAGACATTCCATCTACATAAACTGCACAACATACTCAGGATGTACCAACGTATGAGATTCCTTTCTAGTTGGATCATAATAATGAAGCACAACCTCTAGGACAAGTAAGTACCATAAAGAATTTTTTGCAATCCTAGTTTAAGCTATTAAATGAGCAATCATTTGTTAAAATTTTGCAAAATATGATAGAAATATGTAACTCGGAGGTTGAAGGGAAATTAGAACAGAAAACAATCAATCACCTGCATACAAGAAGGAGGACAAGCAGGGTATTTAGATTAAATGCTAACATTGGAGATTTCAATATGGGGGACATCATCATGGATTTAGGCTCTGAGGTGAATGTATTACCCAAGAAGACATGGCAATGTATGGGGGATCCCACATTAGGATAATCACATGTTCAGTTGAAACCAGAAAATCAACACAAATTTCTACCAATTGGAAGGCTAAAGGGTGTCACAATAGATCTAGATGGAGTGCGCACCAAGGCAGACTTCAAAGTAATAGAAATAGTGGATGGCACAACACCTTATCCAACATTGCTTGGCTTGTATTGGGAATTTGACAATCATGTCGTAATCAATTTAAATACGAAGAAGATGAATTTCGAGTCAGGGGAATATAGAGTCATTGCGCCATTAGACCCATCAGAAGGAGAAAGGTTTGTAGAACCCACTTGTTTGGACTTGGAGGAAATTAACCAAATGTATAGAACCACCGTGCGAGAAGAATATTATGTGAATCCAATTGCAGATGGGGTACTCATTTTGAGAAGTATCACGTCATGTGATTCAGACTTAGATACATGGTTGGAGAATTGGCAACAGATATTACACAAAGTATCCACAAGAAGATGCACAAGAATAGACCGTGCAGTAAGATGGGTAGGTACATAGATAAGATAAACTCCTAGCCTTCATGGGGTGAATGACTTAGAATAATTCCTAACAAGATATGAATATGAAGTGTTACCAAATCAAAGGCTCTTAGCTATAAACATAGCACTCAAGGAAAAACCTGGAAGATGGTGGGGTGCACACAAAGAGACCGTTAGGGACCGGTGCCAATGCAAATGATTACTGTGCATTAGGTTCGACACAGAGAAGAAGAGAAGAATGATGCAGAGATATGATGGAAAGGGGTCACCTTTGGAACACTTGGAGAAGTGCAAAACATTATGGACGATGACAACACTAGAGGAATGGCCTCATCAATTTATTCATATAGTAGAAGGAATCCCAAAAAACTGGTATGTAGACAAGGAACTACGTAGAGGAACTGCAGAATGGACAGTGTTACAACAGAAATTTACAACACTCAAAAAAATCAGAGGGGTGATATTCATTAAGGAACCAGAAGTTGAACTTATGACAGAAGATCAACAACATAACAGACAGACAGTGAAAGAACTATTGTCATGCTACCATGTGCAAGAAGAAGCACCAGATGAAGAGGACCTGCGCAACATTCCGATAACAAAAGTTAAAGGTGAAAGAGTGGTGGAAGGTCCACCTTTGGAATCAGAAGTATTTGTTGCATCAATCAAGGTAAATAAATTCAACATTGGGACAATTAGGAATCCCAAAATGGCCAACATTGGAGACTATTGGGATGAGAAAACAATAGAAAGAAAAACATAATTATTGTGCGAGTATAGTGATGTATTCCCAACAACATTTACAGAGATGAAATACATAGCAAGAGAGCTAGGAGAGATGAAGATACCTATAAAATTTGAGGCTAGATCAGTCAGACAATGACCATATAGATTGAACCCAATATATAAGCATAAAGTAAAAGAAGAAATTGGCAGGATGTTGGAGGATGGAATCATAGAACCAGTGGAGGAATCTGAATGGGTCATCCCTATGGTAGTTCAGGAGAATAAGCAGGGAGGGATAAGGATATGTGTCGAATTAAGGAATTTGAATGATGCTTTCCTCTATGACCCTTTCCCTACCCCTTTCATAGATGAGGTATTGGATAATGTAGGATGTTAGGAAGCATACTCCTTCACAGAAGGATTCTCAGATTATCATCAAATCAAGATATCCCCATAATACAAGTACAATAACAATTTTTCTACAGAATGGGGATCCTACTAGTACATAGTCATGCCTTTTGGGCCAAAGAATGCACCAGATATATTCTCAAGAGTAGTCATATCTTATTTTAAAGAATTCATCCATCAGTTCTTAGAAGTATACCTGGATGATTGGACAGTATACAGTCTGTTGAAGGACCATGTAGAGGTGTTAAGGATGATGTTAGAAATATGCATGCAATGTCAGATATCACTAATTATCAATAAGTGCATCATTGGGACACCTTTTGGGATACTATTGGGCCATATAGTATGAAAACAAGGCTTGCTAGTAGATCCTGCCAAGATTGCAATAATTGTCAATTTACCACCACCAAAATCAGTACGTAAGTTGAGAGAAACATTGAGACACACATGCTACTACAGGAAATTCATAAAAGGGTATGCACATATCATTGTGCCAATGGAGAAACTGTTGTTGAAAGATAGTAAATTTCAATGGAATGAGGACTGTCAGTGAGGATTAGACACTGTAAAAGAGAAGATGGTAGCAACACCAATAATAGTATTCCCAAATTGGGAAAAGAAATTTCATGTGCATGTAGGTGCATCAACTATAGAACTTGGAGCTATTCTGGCACAGCCAGGAATAGGGGAATTGGACCATCCTATAGCATTTTCTAGAAGAAAATTGTCAGAGTCAGAGAATAATTATAATACCATAGAAAGAGAAGGCCTAGCTATGGTTTATGCACTCCAGAAGTTCAGACATTACTTACTGGGAAAAAAATTCAATATGTTTACAGATCGTTCATCTCTTAAATACCTACTCAATAATCTAGTGTTGGGGGGGGTAATTTGTAGATGGTTATTGTTGTTCCAGTAATTTGACTTTGAAGTAATAGTCAAACCAGGGAAGTTGAATGCAAGACCTGATTACCTATCAAGGATCACTAATGGAGAGGAACCTATGAACTTAGAGGAAAACTTCCTTGATGCACGGTTATTTTGAGTACAATTAGCCGATGAATATTTTGATGACATCATTCAATACTTGAGTACAAAGACCGTGCCACAAGAATGCAACACTGTACAGAATAAAAATCTAGTAGTCTAAACTGGAGACTATCAATTGATTGAAGGACACTTATATAAGATGGGTGCAGGAAGTATCTTGAGAAGATGTGTACTAGAACATGAAATACCTAGGATTTTAGAAAAGGCCCATGAGGGAATAGCAAGAGGGAATTATGCAGGCAAAGCTATTATGCAGAAGGTATTGTGCACATGACTATAGTGGTCGACCGTTCACAGAGATGAAAATGAATACTGTTAGAGATGTGATGTATGTCAGAGGGTTGTGTTGAGGGGTCCTAAATCCCTTTAACTCAACAACAGGAACCAAACCCACCACCAAGGCCCAATTAGACTCTGCAACATTTGATAGTGGAATGGTTCTCCAGACCTTTCGATACAGCCAAATATTCAATAGGATTTACGTAGTGATTGCCAGGATATCTTGTGAAGGTTTCTCCTTCAATTTAAACATTTTCTTTTTGTATTTTCTTTTATTAGATGGGTCTAATAAAAATATGTGTGATGGTATAAACCAACTGGTAAAAGGGGGGAATCTTAACTACTGAAGAAGGCTGAGCTTGGGATAACCCTTGTGCTCAAGCATGCAGAAAAAGATTTTCACACCTGTGACAAGACTAGTACTAATACATCAACTTGCTGGTATTTCAATTATTGACTGAGATACAATTATCAAAACAAAACATACATGCAATAAAATGATGGTAATAAAAATAGTTTCCTTATCTCTAGCATTAATCACAGATTAACACAATGATTTGATTTCATGATTAGAGACAAGAACTACAAAAAATATTGAAACAACTAACTTATCAATAGATTCATAAACTCTTACTCATTACAACATCCATTCATGAAATAAAGTCGGAAGTAATTCCTCCTCAGATCCAATCACACACGCCTTTGATGAAAAACAAAAGTTTTTCTCTAATCCTAAACAAGACTTCTCAATTAAGGTAGTTCGGAAATAGTTCTTTACAATTCCAAAAATGAGGGTCTTTGCCAAAACCATCAACCATTTCTAAAAGGTCGATCCTCTTATTTATAATGAAACATTAACTAAAAATAACTATCAAAAGTACAAGCTAAGTAAAAAAAAACATCTCCACATGGCTCTTCCATCTCTCTGTCTTCTAAGAGTCATCGAATAGTTTCAATGAAGTGGATGAATCTTCTCATACTCTGACCATTTGACAAAGCATTCCTCGCATGTGTTGGCATACGTGAATCTGTGTTGGTCCATTAGGGCCAAAATGATTTCCTTTACTTCTACTGCCTGTGCCCGATAATTAAATATTTTAACACTTAACTATTGCAATATTGTTCGAGCCTTGATCAGGTGCTCCATGAACTGTTGTACTTGACCTTGTGCCATGCTCTCCACCTTTTCTATCTCTGCAATCCATGCTGATTCTTGTTCTTAATGTTGTTTGAATCTTTCATGCAAGCCAACAAAGTCCTCGGGTGAGACTAATTCTGGGAGACTGATGTCTTTCATCTCCCGATTAGTCTTGACCCAAATCCTTTCGCAATCGGCCCATTATTCCTGAATCTCCTGCTGAGGTTCTTGGGCCATTTTCACCTAGTATTTGACCACTTTCCTTATCCAATCTATGTTATTGTCCCTCAGCACCCAAATATTGTGCTCTTCGGCGTCTCGACCCTTTGGAACCATGTTGATATAATCAATTATTTCCACTACTTGGTGGGCCTTCTTGTACCATATTTCCACACCTTTGCAGGTCGCTAGCACCATAAGGGTGTCTTCTTGGAAATCGATTATTCCTACAGTCAAAAGGTGTCGTTCATTTGTGAATTTGTGATAGGCGTCTTGGAACTCACTTATTAAAAACATCATGGCTTGTCTGGAGTCCTGATAGTATTTCTCCAAATGGAGCATATGCTCCAACTCCTTTAGCGTAGCGTCCAACTCCTCTTCATATTTTATTTCTCTATCCAGGGTGGCATCTACGATAGCCATCATTGCGCTAATGAGCTCAGACGTCTTGTCATGCTCTATGCTAATCAAGTTTTCCTTTTTGGTGATGAGAATCGAACTTTCCAACATAAGCCTCCTCTTCTTAGTGGTTCTCTTCATGATCCTTGAATATCGGTGACCTCATCAACAGGTTCATGGATTTATTGTTCTCCCCAAGTTAGAGTATTTTCCAAGCTCTCGACTATGTATATTTGTTCTAGGTTGGGTTCCTGAACCTCTTCTACATGTTCCGATGGCTTGAATTTCAGTTGTTTCTCATCGACTGGTCTTGCATGTAGTGTTGGGCCCATTTGACCATGGAATGATTTGGGTTTAATACCTATGTTTTCATCTTCTTAGGTGGCCCCAAATCATGTGCATTTGTTACATTTCTTTTATTTTCTCTACATCCACAGTTGTCATCTACCATGGACTTGTATTCAACCATGGAATGATTTGGGTATAAGCTATCTAGAAGAAGGTCCAACGTCTTTCAATCGACCCCCATCATTCACCAGTACAGGATATCCATGACTAGCACCTTGAATATCCTGCCTCGATCTTCTAATTTAGGTTGGCCCATTGATGCAACTACACATTAGGGATAATTATCGCATGCCCCTTTATCCTTAATATTGAGCTAATGGTGTCCAAGAGGGACATTCCTTTCTTTACGCATTGTTGAGCATATTCTCCTCACATATTTATACAACATGGCTGGTTAGATTCTCCCTTAGGAAGGGAGAGCATAGGTGGATCATAGTCCATGACATTCATCATCAGTATAGCCTAATTTTGTGAATTTAACTGCTTGTAGGATGATTTTTCTTTGTTTTTTTGGATTCCTTATAAAGGAGCTTGGTTCCTGTCTATGAAGATAGTTGATGGGATAGAGATATTTCTCATGCATAACCTAATCTACACATATTTCAAACTCGTGTGGTTGTGCATGTGTGGAAAATGATTAATGTTCTTTATCAATTGTAAATGACGGTTGTGGGCGGTGTGGAGGTGTGAAGCCAACTCTCTTTTTACACACTACACAATCTTCAACTGATTTTTTAGACTATTACCATATATGTTACCTATGTCAGATATACTCTTGTATGCCTTTGTTTGGCATCACCTCTCTTTCCCCAAAGGATTTTTCATTTTCTAAAATATGGGATAATGCATGAAAAATTGTGTGGTATCATGTTGATCTCATCCTAGGACTCAGTACACGTGCTAACTTCCAGTTTTTCCATGGTAACTGTGTTGGTTTTGGTTGGTCAACGTTAAGTTGTGATGTTTATTTGGGTTTGTTTATCTGGTTGGTCGAAATCCTCTTGTCGAAGTGCCTAGCCATGTCGACTTCTATTTTCTTGTTGACTTGATTAATATTTGGTCTTTTGAGGCCATGCTTGCATTGTTGATGGTATTCCTATTTGATTTATATGTTTCTTATATAATCTCTCACTAGATGTTTTCCTTGCTTGCTTGATCTTCTAAATTCACACTTGTGAGTTCTTTCTTCAACCGGAAGATGAATTTCTCTTTCGATTGATCGGCTGGTGTGTTTTTTTAAGTAGTGTCGCAAGTCTCGTCTGGATACTGAACTTGCTCTTGATTTATGTGTTTCTTCTCTAAATTTTGCCCAGGGAATTTGTTCTCTCGTTATGTTGAAATGTGATAGTCATGAATGAATTTGTTAAATGTATTTGGTCGGTCATATAGCTTGTATTAGACAATTTTTTGTACCTAATCTTGGTAACCAACTGATTGATTATTTTGTATTTTCTTAACTTTGCTTATCTTTTTATTTTAATCATTATATATATA
>ML778374.1:128701-156361 GCA_009831015.1 Picea engelmannii | reverse complement strand
CTGAGCCCTTTCCTCTATCCTTTTGTCTTCCCCTGTTCTCCATGTTCAACGCATTTCCTGATGTCTCACATGTGCTTTTCCGTCGCATTTCCTCACTAAGGATAACACCAACAACATCATCAAATTTTAAAGTATTTGAACCAAAGACACAGTTACTTACAGCCATGACCAAGCCATTCCAACTTTCTGGCAATGAGCACAAGATTAGAAGAGCCCTAACCTCATCACCAAAGTCCACTTTTACAAAACTTAGTTGATTAGTAACCATATTAAATTCATTTAAATGATCTGCAACAGACCCACCTTCTGACATCTTCATATTAAATAATCTCTTCATTAGAAATACCTTATTCGATGTTGAGGGTTTTTCATACAATTTGGCCAACGCGTCCATCAAACCCTTTGTTGTCTTTTCTTTCGAAATATTGAAAGCCACCGACGCTGCCAGGCTCAGCCATATCGTTCCTAGATCCTTTCTATCAAGAATCTCCAATTCTTCGTCCTTCATGGCCGCCGGCTTCTTTTCTACTCCGCTCAATGGTAGGAATAGATCCTTCTGATATAAATAGTCTTCCATCTGCATCTTCCATAACTGGTATTTTTGGCCGTTAAATTTCTCGACCCTAAACTTTCCATCTTCTGACATTACTCCCACTCGAACCAGAAACCTTCTTTTCCTGCGAGTTACCTTACGCTATGATACCAGTTGTTAGAAAAATAGGACCGCGGAGCAATAAAATAAAACAAATGCAGAAACAAAACACAGAAGACACACAATACAAGAGAGACAGAGATTTACGTGGTTCACCCAGTGTGGGCTACGTCCACCAGAAAAATTGCCAGGTCCTTCCTTTATTATTATCCAGCAAATGAAGGGATACAACCTACAGCAAAACCCGTTGTAACTTCCTCTTCTTTCTCTCACAGTCTCCTCTCTCAGAATACAATATTCACCATCATCCATAGCTGCAATACATTTCCCTCACAAAAGAGGGTTGCCTTCTAGGGAAAAAAACCCTAACATAATCTCTACCGTTAGATCTGCGACCTTATAATGAACGGTCCAGATTTACAATGAAATTACAATATACTTTTACAAGGCAAATTTTTCTTCGGGGGCCCGCTTGCCCCCAGACCCCCAGCGGGGGGGATAGGCCCCCCGGACCCCGCAGAGGGGGTACCCCCCCTCTGCACTCCCCCGCATGGAAGAGTGTACACACTTCTGGGTCATAAATACTTCATGGGGTATAAACACGGCTGAAAGAAAGGACCTTTGAATCAGGAATATAATCAGGCTCCACAACCAACAACTGGAACTTGACTTCTTTCTTTAAAATATTATCAATTGGGAACATGATGTCGGAGTAGTGTCAGATGAAGTTTTGGTAATACCCTGTGTGACCAAGAAATATTTTGATTTGTTTTTGGTTGATTTGTGGTTTCAATTAAGGATGATTTTATTTTTTTCCATGTCGGCTTTTATCCCATCTTTTCATACAATATGGCCTAACAATATACCTATAGGTGTGTCAAAGATGCATTTTTTTATGTTTAAAGATAATTGGATTTGCATGCATCTTTCCAACATCATTCTTAACCAATGGATGTGGTATTTTAGTAGGTTGTAGATAGTCCAATTGTCGAAATACATGGCCATTTTTTTATAAATATATTCTTGAAATTCCTTCAGTACTATCCTTGAGAAGATTGTTGGCGCATTTTTTAGGCCAAACAACATGACTTGTAATGCAAATTATCCAAATTCAGAGATAAATGTAGTTTTTTTCTTGATCTTCCTTAGCTATAGGTACTTGATTGCATCCGAAAAAACCATTGGTGAACGAGTAACATGCATGCCCTACGACCTCATTGATAATCTCATTAGAAAATGGAGTCAGGAAATGATTGGTCACTATAAGTTTATTGAGTCCTCGGAAGTCAAAACGGATTCTTAATTTATTTGGGTAGTTCTTGTTCGGTTGCACAACCATGGGGATTTCCCACTCTGACTTGTCAATCAGATATATAATTCCAGCAACAAGCATTGCTTCAATTTATTTCTAGATGATGGGTTTTTATTTGTGTACTATCTTATATGGTCATTTTTTAACAAGCTTGGCCCTAGGGATGAGTTTGATTTTTACTTCACCCATATCTTGTACCAATCCTTTGAGATATTTGTAGTCGTATGCAAAGATATCTTCATATTATTTTAGCAGTTGGACTATTTCCATGGTTTGTTTGTTAGACCAATAGTCACCTATTCTAGCCATTTTTTTATCGATCGTCTATTGAAATGCCAATTTCCTTGGTTTTAATTTCCTCATCCATCCATTCGAGTGCTTTTGATTCATTGAATTGGTGTTCTCGTTCCATAATTTGATTATAACTCGATAGAAAGTCCATCTTTTTTATATGATCTTTCTCTTTGTTTTCTTCCTTAGTGATGGAGTAGATTGTTTTTACGTGATTTTGTACTCCTATATGGGTTTTCTTCCATTGAAAGATTTGTGACTCCTGGAAGACTGATGTTTTCCATGTCTATTCGAGGAGCTATGATCTTACTTGAATTGTGTGTCGATATTAAGCTACAAGTCGAAGTCGATCCCATATCAACTTTAGTTTTTCCTTTTTTCTGAGTTTGTTGGGGACTTGGTTGTTCTAAGAATTTTTTGATCTTTCTTGCCGCTTCGTTCAATAGTGCTTCTTCAAGTATGAATTTGAAGTCTTTAAGGAAGTTATTTTTTATTGCATTCCAGTCAAATGTATTTCCACATTCTTCCTCAATTTTATACCATTTGTGGGGTATGTTATCCAATGTGTTTAGAAACATGTGAGGCCATACCATTTCGTCTCTATAGTCTTCTTTCTTCCATTCCTTCTCACATTGTTGGATGTGAGCTATTGGGTCGAACCCAAGTTTGAACCTTGCGATGTCAATATTGGTTGATATTCTTTTCACACCAAATATTTCTACAAAGTAATGTGTAGTAGTGTTCCATTTCCGTAGTTGAGGTGCATGCATATCCCACCATCGGGTTGCTTGGCCTGTAAATGATTCAACTAGACTTTGCACTCTTCCATGTTCCCCAACCAACTTAGAAACCTTGTCGACATGCTCCAATGGAGAGTTACTTTCACTGAACCACAGAGGTTGCTTCGTGAGTGAGTGTGTCAGAATTAGTGTTGGTGTCTTCTTGAGATTTATTTCAGCCACAATAAGTATTTCTTGTACTAAGAAGCATGATTTGGATCATCTTGTTGGTATTGCCTCTATTGACCAACACTCTTTTGTTTGTGATTTGTATTTTTCCATTTCTCAATTGTATAGTTATGTATCTGAGGTTTGGCCTATTGACAATGTATACCCAAGTAATATTTATCCTTCATTGTTGGGTTCTATCTCATTCTTCTTCTCATTCATGACCTGATATAGTCGACAGGATTCATGTCATTCATCCCATGTATTGACACAAGGTTTTCCTTCCTTTGGATTAAGTGGGATTATGATTTTTCTGCCACTTCCTTTTGACTTGATTCTATCTCTTTCGAGAGAGATTCTATCTCTAATGATTTTTTTGACTCAGCCCAAGGTTTTCCCATGTCATGTCCTGGTTGATGCTTCTAAAGAATTTCATTTATTCCCTTATCATTTTGTCTTCATCTTCTAGGTTAATATATATAGTTCATCCACCCTTCTGTCGATTTGGTGGTTCTGGAAAAATTTCCTTGCCGACTCCCGAGCATGTTACTACATGGAGGTTATTCGAATTCAAAATGTTCTATTTTGGTACTATATGTAAGATATTTACATTTCTTTTGTTCATAACTTTTTCGAGTACTATTGGATAGTTTTCAAGTGAGTGGTCTCCCACTCCATAAATATTACAGAACTTGAGATCAATTGTGTCTTTGATTGGACAAACTTGACTAATGTGGTCTTCCTTCCAACAGTTGAAGCAGTAATATCATCATTGACCTCATCCTCTGCCAAATGTTCCTTGTGCTCCTCGTCCACGCTCTTGACCTTGACCTCTATATCCATTTCCTTCTTGGTCGACGTTTTTGTCGGTTGTCTGTGTGTGATATATTGATTGGAGGTTTGTTCACTTTTTTCCATTCATATGACATTCTTGAATCAAGTGATTATTCTCCTCAAATATGTAACTTTTTTTGGGAGAACATTTCTTAGGTTGTGTGGGAAATCCCTCGTAGTGTGATTTGTTACCGCTTCACATATATTGGAAAATGTTTCAATATAAATTTGGCGGACTACAGAGTCTAGTGCATCACTAAATTTGTAATATTCTTTTGTGTGGCCTTCACCAGAACAGATTGTGCACCATAATTTGTTGTGGGATATCGACATGTTCTTAATTGATTGTTGTAATTCAGTTATTTTTTATTCTAGTTGTTTTTCAATAATTGATGAAGTTGAGACGCCTTCATCATCCATTTCTATTCATTATGTTTTTTTCAAGATTTCTTCACATGTCGAGAGATCGTACATATGCAGTGATACTCTGATTTTTTGTAATAGGCCTATGATGTAACATTGTACCAATAGTTTCTTGTCGATTGCATAGGTAATTTGGCTCAAAATATCTTTGAACTTTTTATCGTACTCCCAGATAGTTTCTCCTAGGTTCTTCTTGATTTATTTCAATTTTTGAGCCACCAGGTGACTAATCCCTTGCATCTTAAATATTTTGACAATTTATTTATTTATTTATGAATTCAAGCGCTATTGATTATCTTTGTAGTTCATAAACCAAGTAAGGGCTCGAGCTCGAAGTGTAGCACCAAATTGTGCCATTTTTTTATCTTCATCTATTATGTCGATTGCATCCCAAAAAAAATCGCAAACAAAACAATGTCATTTGGGATCCTCGTCTCCTTCATAGACTGGAATGTGGTTGAGTCCCATTGTCACTTTTTTAGATTTTGTTCTGTCTAGGACCATTACGAGGATTTGTGTTGAAATCGACTAAGAAATCGAGTTTTTTCTTTGAGTTGAAGATGGAATATTCGAATCAATCGGTATAATATAATGTCGATCTTCAGGAGGGATGTATTCAATTGTTGACTAGACATGTTCTTTTCTTGGACTTAGGACATTTTTCTGAAAATCTTTGTCTATATACTCAACGAATCATCCTCTACAAGGTCGTGTCGATTCATTATCATTGTCTGTTGAATTTGAATCTTCTAATAATATATTTGGTTGTGGGAGGAGTCTGTGAGGTCTCTTACATGAAGTACTATATCTTCTGGTCGATTTTCTTGTGTTTCAATGAGCATTGTATCTCTTATCTGACCAACATTGTTTGTTTGAAACCACACCCTTGGTGAATGTGTATCTGCGTGAAGTCTTTGGCAGAGGAAGTTTGTAATACATGGGCTAGGACTTCTTGCAGGAGAAAGTTGAATTGTGAGTTCCAAATAGTTAATCTCCATATAGGCTTGGTCATTTACTTGTTGGGTGCCACTGGGTGCTATGCTCAATTGCAAGATTCTCCTCTTCTCAGGAATAATCAGGGTGATCTCAAGGGATTCCCTAGCGATCTGTCATTCCTAGATAGATGTTTTGTGATATTTTAAGGGATCCCTCTCCTTTTGCAACTCTTCTCACCTCTTTTGTCTCTTGTCCCTCTCTAGTTTTTGTATGTTCATTGAAGGTTTGTGGGTATGTGACATGTGTTCGATGTTCACAATTCGCACTTGAAACAATTATCTTCTTCCTGAATTATAACATTTTCAACTTGGGTGTGCTTCAACTTTGACTTCAACTTTATACAATCTCACAAATCATCCAACCCCTCAACATAGGCCTGACTTATTCATAGTCAATGATGTTCATCATTTATTTTATGATCATTTCTTCATGAAGTATTCCCAAGATTCTCTAGTATCTTTGTAGTTATATTCCAAGAACCATTCCCACTCGTATTGTCTCTCTTGCCAATTAGAGTTTGGAGGAGGATTTTTCAGGAGGGGTCAATATTCAACGATGTCTCTTGCTCCTTTTTCTAGGAGAAATTTGTGAAGTAATGATGGAACAATGCAATGAAACCCATCGTAATTTTTCTGTATAAATTTTTTTCTTGATGATTTGGACTAACTCTTTATCTTTGATTTCTTGTTTTTTGATGTAGTCTTTCATAATCCTCTCGAACCACTCGTTCATTTTTGTTCTTCCTTCCTTTATTATTTTATGCATCAACTATTCATTAGGATTTAGTCTGCACATTAGACTGGTTGAGATATTCATAAAGTGCCTCTAGAATAGCTTCCAGAAATCATTTGTTTGTCTCCAAGAAGAATTGAGTGAGGGCTTCTGCTAGTGTCAGTTGATTTCTTCTTGCATAGTTTCTGACATAGTTAGTAATTTTACGCTCCCATTATTCACATTATATGTTTTCCAAAGTTAACATCTATGTTCCTTTTTTATGCATGCCCGAGTTCAGAACTATCGACAATGGAACCAATGTTGTAGTCTAAGAGGAAGTACGAGATAATTACTAGTTTATCCTTACATAGAGAAACACATACTATAACATCATATAAAAGAGCATGTATTCATATAGATAGACATACACAAGAGGTGAGAGAACCATCAAATATTTTTATTATACTCAAAACAATTACTTCTTCTCTTACATTCCATTACTTGGCCATGTGTTTGTGTGTGTGTGTGTGATTGTTTTGAGTATGCAGGTTTCCACAGTTATTCATAATGCTAGGAAACTTATGGATCAAAACCGTGTGGAGTATTTCTAATGTCCAACATTTCAAGTGGACACTCCACCCATCATCAAGGACATAGAAAGATGATAAGATGTAAAAAGAGTGTTGGGGTTAATAAATAAAAAGGCAGGAGAGATAACTGTTAATCTAGTCATTGAGAGAATGGATAAAAATAATTAAAAATATTAAATTAATCGACTAGGTTTAAATAATGATGAATTTTTTTAAATTTATATAAAGAAAAGAAGAATTAAAATAATACAGTGTTAAAAAAGGTTGGGGAAGGTAATATTTAATAAATGTGGTAGGGATGAATGTAAGAAATTAATAATTAGCTTGAGGGGAATTTAAAATTATTATTAAATTAGGGAAAAACAAAATAGGGAAATTTGATATTAATAAGAGGAAATATTAGAGCTAGGAATAAAAGGTAAAAGGTAAATTAATCTTAAAGATTTTTAGATAATGATAAAAGGGGGTTATTAAAATAAACCAAAAAGTTAAATTATGGTAGAAAGGTGATATAATCAAGGAAAGGAGAAGTAGATTAGGGGAAAGGGTGATGTTAGAATAAAGGGGGTGATTGGAGAATTATAGATTAGGGGAAAGGGTGATGTTAGAGTAAAGGGGGTGATTGATAGTACAATGATTAAGGAGGGACATATTAATTATAAATAAAGTTGATAAATAGACATAATAGAGAAAGGTGAGAAAATAAAAAGATAGGGGAAAAATATATGATAAAAGGAAATTTGATAATCAGAAGAGGAGAGAGGAAGAAATATAAGGATAAAGATGAGATAAGGTGGTAAATTAATCATAACAAATTTAATTTAACGATAAGGGGGGGGGTTAAAGTAGAGAGTAAGGAAATTATTAGAATGAAATAAAGTGTTAGATTAGGGTAGGTAGGTGGTAAGATAAAGGAAGTAAAAAGCAAAGAGATTAGACGAGAGGGTAATTTTAAAATGGGGGGGACTATTGATAGTACCATTATTAAGGAAGGATATATTAATTACAAAGAAGGATGATAAATAGAAGGACAAAGGTGAGAAAATATGTATTGATAGTACCATAATTAAGGAAGGATATATTAATTACAAATAAGGATGATAAATAGAAGGATAAAGGTGAGAAAATATGCAGATAAGAGAGAAAAGATGTAAATGAGATATAGGAAAGATTAAGGAGAGACCATAATGGAGAAAAAAATAGGGGAAAAAGAATTATAAAGTTGGTAGAGAGATTGAGAACGTAGAGTGGGTAATGGTGGAAAAGAGAATGAGACCAACTTTAGTTAGATAGGTGGGATGGAGAGTGTGGAGGGAAATCTTAAAGCCAAAGGTTTAATGGTCTAGGTGGTGAATGGTAAGTTTCCAAGAATGACTAAGTTTGTAGCCATATTCTCGGTTAAAGTTATTATGATGTTTTTCGATTTCAAGGGATTCCCTAATGAGACGAGAGGAGTAATGAGGGGATGGAGCTAGGATTATAGATTGGTCAAATCAAATAAGATGTTTTGATTTAAACGATTATTCCACAACCATTAATTTAGAGATTCGGTTATGGGTGGTATCAACTATATTTTCTTTAAGCCTGTATTTAAAGGTTCTACCATTTTGGAAAATGTAGGATTTTCCACATGAGAAAGGAATTTGGTAAACCCCTGGGAAAGCATCAGATAATGTTTATCTTTAGTTGTTTTGAAAATTTGTTTGAGGGTTTTATAGGAATTAAACACAATTTTGATATTTTTCTTGGCCAAGAGTTTTGAAATGTGATCGGTGGTGACTTGGATGAACAAAAGGGGGAGGAGTGCATGAGGAGGAGAGGAGACAGAGGAGGTTTTCGGTTTAGTTTTTATAGATGTGTGGAATGCTCAGTTAATTTGAGACATAGTGTAGCCATTGGATACGATGGATTTGGTTAAATGGGAGTTTTCCTATGTGAGGAATTGAGGGGAAGATATGCAGATGGCACGAGTAATCAAGGTTTTTAACACAACGGATTTTTGGGATGGGTGATGGTGGGAATTGGTCATAATATATCTATTGGTGTGAGTTTTATTCCTATAGACTTCGTGGGAGATAGAGTCATCAGGAAGATGAGATATGATATCATCCAATAAGGGAAGGGAGTTTTATTTTTTTGTTTCCATAGTGAAATGGATGTGGGGAGAAGGCTATTCAGATGATTTAATAAAGAGACCAAGTTCACATGCCCATGAGGCCATATGACAAAAGTGTTGTCTACGAAATGATACCAACACTTGTGTTTGAGATGAAAGTTGATTAAGGCTAGGGATTCAAAGTGTTCCATAAATATATTAGCTTCCACTAGGGAAAGAGAGGACCCCATAGTTGTGCCTTTGGGTTTTTCATAGAAAACCCCCTTAAAGGTAAAGAAGGTAGATTAACGACTAGACTAATAGTTATCTCTCCCGCCTTTTTATTTATTAACCCAAGCACTATTTTTACATCTTATCATATTTCTATGTCCATGATGATGGGTGGAGTATCCACTCGAAACATTGGACATTTCAAATACTCCACACAATTTTTGATCCAGAAGTTTCCTAGCACATATATATGATATTTTGTTACCAGACGGTTACATTCTTTAACTGTCGGGTCGGTCAAATATAACTATCTATTTTATCAACTTCCTAACCAACTAATCCATTCAACTTGGTTAGTCAAGTGACGAGTCTAGTCGACATAATTGACTAGCCCCTACAACAATAACCATCAAGGGTGGTTTGATTGATGAGGAAGGATTTCTAGCTTATTTCTCCAAGATCTCCACATAATCATAAAATTCATGTTGTTTTCTATCAATCTTAGGTGTAGGCCTTATTGCTTTGTAGTATCATGTCATATTCCTTCTATGAGTTCTCTCAAATGCTCTATCTTGTTGTTTATTCTTCTCAAGCTCCCTAGTCCTTTCTCTTGTCATATTTGGATGTATTAAGGATTCACCCAATTCTCTTCCTTTCATTTTCCTCTTCCTTTTCTTCCTTTTCTTATTTATTATTTATCTAGGAGCTTGAGGCAGTTCTTTAACTGCATCATCTGATTCAATTTCTATAGTGTTTCTTGGAAGATTTTCCAAGATTTCAAATCCATTGGAAACTAGAAATTCAGGCCACACCACCCTATGCTTCATCAATTTATGTGTGTTGATCACCTTATTAGTCCATGATGATACATGGATCTATCCACATTTTTGGTTTACCTCTGTATAGATTTTCCCATCCTTGTTAAACTATGGAGAAAATAGTATGGCAAGTTTAATCACTTCTCTTCATTCAGATGTGCCAACAGTCTTTTGTGATGTAAGAAAATGAAACTAAACCTTCCCTCATAGGTTATATACTTATGGATCGGAAATGGAATGTCCTTCGAAGGATCTTTGATCCAAATCCTTGGACAGATGTTGGCCAATTGAAATCATTTTTTTTGTTTCTTAATAAAAAGGGTGTCTAAATCATTTCCTCCATAGGTTTATTTTAGAACCATTTTTCTCTTGTTTGTGGCAAGACTGTAAATTGGGTAATGAGATTCTCTAAAATATGCAAAGTCATATTACCTATCTGTGCTTGTTACCCATCAAATGTTAATGCAAATAATCTCGTAAAATCTATGTTGTATCCATCAAATATCTCAAAGAAACTCATCCAACTTACTCTCCTCAAAATCACCTTAATATTTGGATGAATTCTCTCAATATCCACCTCAGATGGTTCAAATATGACTGCCATTATATTTTATAAACTTTTCTCAAGATGTTTACTATGTTCTTCAATCACAACTTTTTTTTCTTGATCCTTTCTTCTGAACTAAAGATGTATGTTGCTCCAATATTTTCTCAATACATGTTCTATCCTTCAGTATTTGTTCAATACCTTCCTTGTACTTCAATACCCATTCTTTGATTCTGATTACCTACATGTTCAAATTGTTGTTTTTAAATTTACGTTTCAAACTTCAGGGTTCTATGCTATGTTTTAAACTTAAGCTTTCTTTTCAATTCAAATTCATACTATTTATCAATGAAACCCTAAGCATTCTTTGAATGGATCCCTAGGTGCTCCATTTAATGAAAAAAACCTCTTCAAAAAATTGAACACTTCCTTTAGATTTTAAACCTTTCAAGGAATTTCCAAGACTTTATATCTGTCAAGGTAAATTGTATGGTTCAAAGGAAAATTATGTGTCTAGATAGAAAAAACATATTTGTTTTGGTCTTAAACACATATAATACTATCGTTTTCCCAAAATGTATTTTGTACAGAAGGAAGGAAATGTTTTAACAACAAAATAAGGGAAATGAAATACGACAACAAAACAGAGGAAATAAATATTTTTTTGAAAACAAATTTCATTCTAAAACCACGCCACCTTTGCACAATTCATTGGGTACCAAAACAAAGATATACTGACCTTTTAGCTTGTTTTTGAAATCCCAACCAAAAGCTTGTGCCTTCAATTATTTACTTCTATATTTGTTCGCTCCATTCAAAGGAAAATTTTGAATATCTTTGCCAATAATTTGTTGGAAACAAACCCTAATTTATGCACCTCACAACCCTATTATAAAAACTTTCCTTAGTTTCAAATTTGGAGGGATTAGATGGTTTGGTAAATAAGGACAAGTTTTTATGTTGAGAAGATTAGCAATTTTTTCAATAGAGAAATATTTCCCTTCAAAATGTCTATTCATCAAAAACTCCTCTGCACCTTTGTCATCTTGTAATCGAAATGTGTTGACTATGCTTTCTTAATATTGGAGAAATTCATTTTCTAAGTCATGATTTTGGGAATAACCAGTGAGGAAATGAGTACTCTCTTTTCACAAGAATTGTTTTGAGTTTGTAATGACAAGTTTTTTATATGATATGGCAGGTTATACATATGACAATGTGTAATGTAATTGGGTGATAGATGTAATAAAAATGAAGGTAGATGGTAAGAAAATGATCTCTTTTTAGATAGGATGAAATATGAGAAATGGAGTTTAGATAATGTTTTTAGAAAATGGGGTAGGGATATAGAAAATAAAGGAAATAATGGTAGTATATGATAGGAATAGTTTTATTTTAGGTAGAGTGATATGAGAGTAGGATATAGGTGATATAATGGCATGGATAAAAAACAAATAGTAGAGTGGTATGATAGGAATGGTAAGCTAGGTGAAAAAAGGCATAGGTAAATTTGTTTCATTTTTAATTTAAAATCAACAAAATAAAATAGAAAACTTGGATTTACCATTCCTTCAAGCTTCAGTGTCTTGATGTTGATATAGTCCTTGAAAAATTTGTTGTTTGATGGATGGTTCTTGAAATATTTTCCTCCTTGTTGTGATTGTCCTCTTTTTCCTTGATTTATCTTTAGTTTTTGAACTAAGAAGAAGACTATTTTCTCCTAGAAATTTTATATCATCTTCTTTATTTACAAAATTATAAGCATAAAAAATATTTTCAAAATCTGATTCTAACTCCTAAACTCTATTTATGTAGATGAAGGAGACTTAAAACTTTAGAAAAAAAAATTGATGGGAATCCACTGAAGTCTAATGAGTTAGCCAATGTAAAAGATAGAAGATATATCAAGTTTTTATCATATCTTGAGTTTATTGCACTATGAGAATTATGAGAATTTCTACCAGCCAATTGTTTGGTTTTCAAGCAAAAATTCAAGTTAAGTGATGCCAGAAATTTGGTTTTCACCACAAAACTAGTTTTCACATCCTTTATTCTTTGATCCTTTCTGAAATTGAACTGTTGAGTCTTCCACCTGTACAAGATCAATCAAATAATTCTTTTATTGGTAATTTTTGTTATCCAATTGCTTTCTTTTCTAGAAACAATTCAAGCTTAGGTTGCACTAGAAAAATATAGTTTTCATAACTAAGCCATTTATTTTTTAATTTTTAATTTTATATCAATTCTTTTTTTTTTCCTTTATTTTTTATTTTTTTTATATTTATATTCTTTATTCTTCTTTTGAAAGTAGACTTCGGGATGAAAGAGGGGCAGGAGTATGATTTCCTTTGCCTATAACTTCCATCTCTTCTTGTTGAGAGACTTGGGAGATGAAATCATCCTGACTTATTGGTTTGTTGTAGATCTTCAACTTGTGCCCATTAATCACAAATGAAACTCCACTTTCATCAATAGTCTTTAGTCTTACTGAACCATTATCAAACACTTTTTGGATTTTATATGGCTCAAGCTACTGATTGGTAAATATTCCTTGAAAATATTTGTATTTGGAGTCAAAGAGCAAATCCCAATCACCAACTTTGAATATATTTTTATTAATGAACTTGTCATGCCATTTTTCTCTTTGTTATTGGCTCATAGTAGTTTGTTGTAAGGCATGTTGTTGGATCTAATCAAGCTCATTGTAAGGAATCTTTTTGGATCTCATCAAAAGGATCCATCATAACTTGAGACAACATATGCATCTCATTTTTTGTTGTTGGCTTTCCCATCCATTGGAAACTATCACAATTTCTTACATACTTCTTGGTATCTCTTAATAGAGTTGGAAAATAGTATCCAAGATGAAGTATTTTATAAGCAGTTCATTTATCTGCAAAATTCCCACCACAAGATTCGTCATGGCATTCTTTAATAATATCAAAAAACTAATCTTCTCTAACACACCTATGGATTATCAAATTTGCTCCAGTGTAGAAAATATATCCTTTAATCCATGAAAATTTAGCACTAGATTCGATTATTTTATTTTTCTCTTTTGATGAGAGATGGGATGGTAACTTCGCTATATCCAAGTAATTTACTATATCAACAAACCATGGAATTTTGGTAGATGTAGAAAATATATGTTTCTCTGGGAAGGAATCTGCTACTGGAACACTCTCACCAGGATTATTGATGCGTGAAAGAAAGTCTGCCACTTGATTATCCTTTCTAGGTCGATCTATGATAGTAGTATTGAATTTATACAACAATAATAACCATATTTTTATTCTACCATTTTTAATAGGCTTATTCATTAAATACCTAATGGAAGAATGGTTTGTATGGACAAAGAATTTGTATCTAGTAATATAATGTCAAAATTTATTTACAAGATGAACAACTGCCAACATTTCCTTTTTAGTCACTATATAATTGAGCTCAGTTGGAGTTAATTTTTTGCTAATAAAGTAGATAACATAGGCTAGAAGGTTTCCCTTTTGACCTAGTATTGCTCCCACTACTATATCATATGCATCTGTGGAGATGTGGAATGGTAAGCTCCAATCTGCACACTTCAATATCGGTGCCGATAAAAAAAAATTGTTTAATACTTTGGAAAGAAAATTGGGAGTTAGTATCCCAACAAAATTATGAATCTTTCACAAGTAATTTAAAAAAAGGCAAGTATATTTTATTAAAATATTCTATGAATCTATGATAATAACCTGCATAGCCTAGAAAACTTCTAACATCTCTTTGATTTGATGGAATTGGGAATTTGAGAATGATCTCTATATTGGTTGGATCTACTTTCAGTCTTATAGGAGACACATGATGGCCAAACACAATTCCTTTAGTTTGCATCATAAAAAAAATTGCATCACTAAGTGTTATATTTGTTTCTAGGAATCTTATTATAACTTTCTCCAAATTATTTAAAGAATATTCAAAATCATCTCCATACACCGAAAATTCATCCTTGTAAAATTCTACGCAGTTAGGTATCAAATCATAAAAAAATGGCCAATATTTCCCTCTGAAAGATAGTTGGTGCATTACATAACCAAAAGGGTAGGACTTTGTATGCATATGTCCCCAGGGACATGTGAATTTTGTCTTATGTTGGTCCTCCAAGCATATTTTAATTTGATTGTAGCCACTAAATCCATTGAGGAAAGAAAAGTATTTATTTCCTGCTAATGTGTCCAGGACTTGGACAATCAAGGGTAGAGGAAAATAATCTTACAGAGTTGCTTTGTTCAATTCTCAATAGTCCACACATATTTTCCATTTTCCATTCTTTTTGGGCACTACAACCAAGGGAGAAATCGATTGGCTATCTCAGATAGGATAGATAAAGTCAAATAAATTCCAAAACCATAACACTAATTGAGGGTTGAGGAATTCAAAATCCCTAACCCTAGATGATTATCAGGTTATGCTAAACATTAGGCCACTAGCAAAGGAAGAGGTTCCATTCTTTTTATATTGTTAGTGTTCCATAGTTGATTAGAGCATATAGAAGCATGATATTGAAGCATAAAATAGTAGGTAGAATATTCTATAGAAAATTGTTATCACGTGATTTTTACTTATGAAAATCATTCCACAAGATGCCAATCTTTGTAACAACTAGAAGGTTCTACCAATGTTACCTAAGAAAATACTTCCCTCGTTTTAGTGAAGGAAAGAGGTCCAACACAAGTGAGGCTTCCCTATTGACCTGAAGGGATCAAGTAGAAAGAGTAGCCAAGCATACAACCCCATATATTTGTCACTTAGATGTGATAGGTTGGGTCTTAGGAAAAAATGAAAGGTGATATTGTTTGTGCAAGGTAATTGGGAAACCTGTTCGAGACAATAAATTTTCCAATACATATACCAAACAATTACCAAGTTAAATTTCATACCATTCACCTTTAGAAATTATATATCAAGTGAAACCAATTGATGTTGTAAAATTTCAGAAATAAACCAGTCTATATGAGAAATAAGTATTTTATAACAACAATCGGAAAAACAACCCAAAAAATTAGCAATTTAGTCTTAGCATTTATCTTATAACAAGGGGAACAATGTCTAATTGTTAAACCAGATTTATGAGCAAGTTTCTCCTCAATATTAAGTAGTATGCAACAATAAATTGCATACATAATTGTTGTATCATTCACTTTATTACAACAGTAAGTTATCCAATGAATATGCAAAGCATTGAGGTACAATTAGCATGCCAATGATGTCATAAAGCTAATTGAAGTGACAGTTTTGATATTTTTTGAGAGTATAGATAATTACAAGCACAAAAGACTAGTGATGTCTTCTTTCCTAGGGAAAATGGAGTCAAGAAAATGCATTCAAATAGGCCAAGCAAGAGATAAAGTAAATATTTAAACCCTAGATATATCCACTCATATAACTAGGTCAAATATCAAAGGAAGAACACTAAGGTTTATCCACTCATAAACCCTAGGTGTCAACTGTATTTCTCTAATGTGTCTAGCAAAGAGGTTTAATTGAACTAGGTCTTGAACCTAGGGGGATAGCCACTCCTAACCCCTAGCTCCAAACCCCAGCTAAAATAAACTCTAAGGGTATAGCCACTCCTAACCCTTAGAACAAATCTTCAATTCTTCAACAAGCCAAGGTGAAAAAAACAAGGGAAGGGGATAAACACTCTTAATCCTTCCTTTTAGGATTTCAAGATTTCAAAAATATCAAGATAACACGCAAAATTACCACTCTAATAGAGAAAATAACCAAGACATATCAAGAAAAACCACATGCAATTAATGTAAACACTTACAAAGAAGGTGCATTAGCATGAGGAAATCCTAATTCAAGAAGAATCCACCATCATAAGATAAACACCCATCCAAGATCACTCTAATAGTGTGCAAAAGAGACTCCAAGAGACAAAAGAAGTAGAGAAAACTTTTATAGAGAGAGACACCTCACAAGTGTAAGGAGTTGTGATGGTGAAAAATGAGTTGAGCACTCCCTCATTTTATAGGAGGTAAACAAGCACTATAATCCACAATAATAACGTGGAAATACATTAATCTGGGATAACAAGTGGGGATGACACCTAGAATAGCCTCTACAAATGATAAATAATGCAAATAAAACATAATAAGGTCACATTTGTGGTGACGTAAAGCCTCCAATAGGGGGGTATTCCCAAGGCCACATTTCCTCATCCAAGGTGAAAGTAAGGTGGAAGAGTGCCATGTCACACCTCAAATTATCATATGGTTTCCAAGTGGCAAGAAAACCCCATAATCACACTCAAAACCTAACATATGAAGTCATCATCAAAGATCCCAACGTGAAGGTGAGAAAGCCATCATCTAAGGTGGAATGATCATGCACCACTTCTCTCAGTAGTTTCTAAGAAAAATAAAGTGCAACATCCTCCATAAAGTGGCTAAGAAAGGTGTGGGTGCACTGTCCAAAGTGTGGGATTTATTCTCATATATCCATTGTCGAAGGTCCAGAAGATGTGAGATCCCTTGTCTGAGTATGTCAAGCCATAAAAAAACTCAATGCTCTACATCACATGTGCCATATCCTGTTGTTACAAGAAAAATCTCTCTATGGCAATGGGTAAACCATAATAGATGAAATGACACGCAAAAATCAACTCTAATCACAAGTATGTTATATAAAGAAATTCTAACAAGACAAGGCTATGATCCTACCTCGTCCGGACGTTCGATGAAGATCATCATTGAGCATGTAACCCAAATCCTTATACCTTCAACTTGTCTTCAAAAACTAATATACGCAATCATATAGTGATAATGTATAGTGTTAGCATATATATTATCATAATCCATTAACATTCATGACAAATACACCCATGGAATAATAATTCAAATATTTTCAATATATCAATTGGATGAGAAAAGAGTATTCCTATTAAAATAATCAATAGAAGTACATAGGTGACAAACTTTTGTAACGACACATATCGAAACCAAGAAACCAAGTCCCTCCAGTTGGGCCTCCACCACTTAAATCCTACACCAAAGGTAAGCTCATATAAAGGATTTGATGAGGTTCTCCATCACAAAGAAGGAAGAGGTTGGGAGCTAAACAAGGAGTTCATAATTTCAAGGACAAAGGGATGCAGACTCAATATGAAGTGAAATTTCTCTAGAGTGTATTTTCTCTCAAAGTTGAATTGTTCTCCTCCTTGAGGCTTGGATATAGCTCAATTTATAGCCTTCAAATGGAATTGAAGGGCCAAGTCAAAGTGTCTCCATTATATGGAAGGTCAAGGATCATGGATCTCATGACATGGCATGGAAATCTAACATTATTTTTAATTTTGAGCACAAAACTCGATGTACGTGGGTTGTAGCGAATCAACCTACGTATATGATTGTTGTATAACTAATAGGGTGTGTATATGTGGAAAAATATGTTTTTCTGGCTCTAGAAGGTGAAAAGGGAGACTTAAAGTCTGGATAGGAAAATGGAAAGGCCATCTAAGAAAGTTGCATGGAGTGAGGAAAAATTTGTTGTAACATATGCCCCCTAATGTGTGAGGTCATAGGAGTATCTACGATGGCTGAAATACATTATAATTCCTAGAAGTAGAGTAATGGAGACTCAACTGGAAGTACTAGTTACTCATGAGAATATTACAATCCATAATGACTTTGTACACGTGGCTGCCAATCTGAATTACACTACAGATTCATGTGGAAATATATCAAATAGTTTTTCATGGCCATGAATATGCAATACAAAGAGGATATTTGTCATAGGCTATCATAGTCATGAACAAGGTACAGTGGAATCCAATCTCAAAATCAATCTGAAGATATTTGTATACAATGGAGTACAATCTGATCTCCCATTATCACTGAAGTCATATAGGTATTGGTCCAATGAAAGACAACAACAGATTAGGAATATTGCTACTATAATATGGAGGTATTCTACACTATCCGTTGAAGTTGGAAGTCTACATCATGTGAATAGAGGAGTTGAGGTTGAACACAATGAGACTTCGTTTGATTACCTGTAATTAAGGTATATTGTTAACAAACACGACACAAACTACCAAAAATGAAAGTAGGTATCAAGGAACTAAGTACATTCTACAAGTGTGAATAAGGGTGTTGAGGTCGAACACTTGAAGAATCCATCGATCAGGAGACATTGATGTATTCCCAACTGTCAATGGCAGGAGAACCTACCATTGAGCACTCCAAACCTCTAGGTCCTCATAGGTCTCTAGGTCTCATTTCCATAATAGATGAGTTGAATTCGATGGAAGGAGACTCGATGACAGGAGAGCATTAGGGTATATGTTATCATTCAACATGAGGTACAAAGAAATAGATTGATGATTAGGAGGAGTTCAGACGAATAGGATGTTCACAAACCAACAACCCTGTGTGTCCCTCGCATGCACCAAATGCAAGTAGTGCACGGAAGAGACCCTATGAATAGAATTCAATAAGGAAAATTGTTGAAAAAGGAGAGGAAACCACCAATAAGGCTAATGGAACCCAAGACACTACACGAATTCCAATGTGTGAATATATTTATTGTTGTCGAATATAAGGGAAACCCCCTAGTCAACGACCAATGAGGAGATGTCAATTGTTGGGTTCAAGGTTACCTACCCATAATGAAAGTAGTACTAGGGTGCATGGTAGGACTACAACTTCATGTGACTCTGAGATACACTGAGGGTATGGCCGACATGCAAAGTCAAGAGTTCTTAGCAATGGTTGACATGGGCTTATAGACTTCCTTTGAACAAGAGAATGAAACATATGGATAACTCAAGCAGAATAGACTTAATGATAAAATTTCATGATGTAGGAGGCATCAACAAAATCTCCATAGGGACTAAAAGAATAACCAGTTAGAGGAGTAAACTCTAAGTAATGAGCTCAACTTCCTAAGTTCATGCTCAACCGAAAATTTAGATGAAAGTGGACTCAAAAGTTTGTGCTTTGTTCAAAGGTGACATGACTTCTTCTAATATGGGATAATTTTATTTTCCCGCTTGTATTTTTTTGTTTTTTCATAGGCAAATAAATTCTATGATACAAGAGAGGAAACGAGTGTCGCAAGTAAGCAACTAGCTCCAAATAGTGGAACATACCTATGCTCAATGTAAGGAAGTGCATGCGGGGCATAGACACTTCGGGGGATGTTTCCTTTTAGGGTACAGGGTGTCAAGTTGCAAAGGATATATAGAAGGATTTTCTTGGCTAGTGATGCAAATTGTTGAGGTAAGAGGCGTATAACAAGAAAGTGGGAACCAACAATAGGCTTAATACTGCAAGCAGGATGTTGGAATGTGATTACAAATTAACTCCAAAGAAATTCCTTTTTCATATATTTAGTCCCCTAGGCCTGAAAAAGTATAATATAATACCTAGGAGAACTCTTCTAGCCAATGGTGACTAGAGTATTTGTTTTTTGTAACTATTCTACTTGGTTCAGAAAAGGCTTAAAATTATACCAAATAGATGTCCATTCAAATCCATTTAATAAGTGTGAAAGAGACAAGTTCACTCGACAATCTTTTCATTTTTTCGAGAGTCGGAAAAGAGATTAACCAAGACTCGAGGGGAGTCCCATAGGTAAAGGTCAGAATGCTTGTGAGTAAGAATATGGGATTCAAATGCAAAGTCAAATCAGAAATATAAGGAACTCCCAGTCCTATGGAATAATTTCTGCATGGGAACCAAATGGCACAAAGATTCTAACTATGGAACCCATGTTTGGTAAGGCTCCTCTACCACTTAATAATGACACTTCTAGTAGAAGTAAGAAAGTTTTGTGTTGCTAATAAATGGGTTCGTACCTAGGGTGTATGGATCACGGTCATAGGATGATGCAAGAGTGAAAAACTGAGTGAAAACCTATCATATATTTCGATGAAACAATATACATGTCTAAAGCATGAATGGGTGGTATGATGCTGGAAACTGCAAAAAATCCTAGACAAAACCACCAAAAACCAAGTCTTTCCACTGCACTATTAGTCCATAAGGTCAAAAATTAGCACAAAATATAGGAAGTGGGTAAAACAAATTCTACTAATAGTAAAAATAGACCATTTTACCATACCATTTGAGTTTTTTCACCCACATAGTGAATTTAGGACATTTTTCCCACGATATTCAAGTGTCGATTGCGGGAGCTACAAACAATGAAATCAGAAACCGTCTGGACCAAGTAAGTGCCCATCCCCTCTACTTCAGTTTCAATGTTTTAAATTTCAATTTTAGGCCCCAATGTTTTAGTATTAGATGGCGTAACATGGAAACTATGGCGTACGCGGGTGACATTTCATCGGGTCTCCTATACAACCCCATATACGTGGGAAAAGTGAAGCATTCACATGTATATGCAGCCCTATATGTGATTGTTACCAATTTATCCTGCGTACAAGTCCGTGAACAACATTTTTGAAAGGTTTTAACTCAAAAAATGGTTTCTCCTTTGCAAGATGGTGATTGAATGGAGGGAGAGGGAGCATGAAGATATAAATGTAGAAATGGGAAGGGAAGAAAGGATCCAACAATATTTAAAGAGATGTGTCTTTATAGATATTTGGCTCTCAAGGGAAGGAGGGCTCAAGTGAGGTTACTCTAGTTCCTAGTAAACTACTGGGATCCAAAGACAGAGTCCTTCAACCTTGATGGGAAACCATTGAGGATTGAAGTGGACGATATAAACTTCATCACAGGATTGTCTCACTGAGGTGAGGTAGTGAATCTCAAGGCCCAAAGGGATGGGGGTGGTATGACTATGGAGGATTACATTTCCACCCATTGTGTTGCAAGCACAGATAAAGTAGGGAGCCAACACCCAATCAGGGAGATTGAGAATCTGAGCTTAAAGATCATCATGCTTGTACTAACATAGATTTTGGGGTCAGCCTCATTGCACCAAGAATCAAGGCCACTCATGTTCTATGTGGTGGAGTGTTTAAGACCCATTTTTATGACTGGTGTACCTCACTACATCTAACATGAAGATCGAGTTGACGGATTGAAAACAAGGGAAAATGAAAAATTTTGGATTTTCATCCATTGTTTGTATTTTTTTCTTTGAGAGGATTCTAGGGTTCATCCCTAGAGTAGATATTACTCCACATGGATAGTGTGATCCATCCATGTCATAGTGGACCGACGTGATGAGGAGGCTAGGAGGTGGTAGGGTGTCAACCCCCTACAATGATGGGTTCCTTTTCTGGTGGTGTCGGCATGTCATAGCCATTGATGACTACCCTTACGAAGAGATCGACTACAGAGGAGATCCAGACATGAATTTACCACCAGGTTACACATATGGTGATATTGGTAAGAAATGTTTTTATATAATTCATTTTTTTTGTTTTTCAATAAAAATAAAAATAAAAACGCAAATATTTTTGTATGGTATCAAGTATTAACAATTTATTTGTTATGCAGATGTAGGTCCATGACAACCAAAGGGATTCCCACGACATCAATGAAGGGGATGAGGATATGATCAAGTGGGCGAAGATGCACAAAGAGTGTTTCAGGATGTGCAAGTGAACCTATCTTGATTGATGCACAATATTCTGATGGTTCAACTGGAGGATCTGCCAGAGGTGATGCCGTGGCAGGTGGTGGGTGTACCCCATGCATGGGTGTGATTCTTCTGACATCTCGCAAACTTTGTAGTGATATATCATGATATGAATCTAGTGCTACATGTGTAGATTCCATGGTCATATTATACACCGGCCATATATGTATTTTGAGGGTGTGACCCCCATTTTGTACTATGACACCATATTTTTTGAACTCTAAAGGATGAAATATAAAAAAAAAAAGGTCTTCAACTTTACTTATATATGTTACAATGTGTACATGCGGGAAAGTGTTTTCTTTACTTAGTTATGTGACAAATTCCAATCTAAAATTTAATTAGCATATGCATTGAATACATGATTAGAACTTCTAGGTATGTGATTATAAGTAAGAAAATCAAAGTATCATTCCAAAAGTCGTACCCGTAGGAATCGTCGGAGTAGAGTAGGATCTTGCACATGGTAACTGTCGTTCAAATGACATACGACTAACTGGGAGTCTAGCAGAACCTCTAAATATTGAACACCATGTGAAATGGTGTTGCATAATATCTCTATAACGATGTTATACTTAGCCACATTATTCATTGATGGCTCTAGACGAATGCCACCTGAAGACACCAGTTGGCCTCGGGTGAGTAAATGACCCAAGCGACGGAAGCCATTTTTTGTGTGTGACGACTGGAACCATCTATGAATCCTACGTAAACTGAAGACTCCATTGACATCTTCCAACCAAGGGAAAACTTGATAAGCAAGCTGATGACACAAAGGAAAAGATGTATATACATTAAGATACACTAGTATAAAAAATATCATGCCCAATATTGAGGGCTCAAGCGTAATAACTTTTAAGGTAGAGCCCATTTCTGGGCTCATCCAACATATTCCCTTCATAATCTTCCAATTCATAGGCTCCTTTCTCTGAGACACGTCGCACAATATAAGGATCGTGCAACATGGGGTTGAAATTTCCTGCCCTCAATAGTTCTTTGTCTTGGTCATAACGAAAATCCAAGTCACCATCAGTGTACTATCAAGGACAGACAGACTTATCATACTGAACATTGACACACCATTTATTCACTTCGATAGTCGTAGAGGCATCTCGGAGTTTCTCATCAAGATGCTCCAGGTGTTTGAGGCATTCTTCAAGATCGGATGTGTCAGGTAGGAGCTCAATTTCCAACTTGAGGGAAGGGATTTCACATTCAATCGAAAGAATCAACTCCATGCCATGTACTAACTGAAAAGGAGAGAAACTGGTGAAAGTCTCTACCAAGGTTTGGTATGTTGAAAGTGCAGGGTAAAGCATCAAATGCCAATAAGATCTACTATGGCTCACAGTTTTTTGCAAGATGGTATTGAGAGATTTATTCACCACCTATACTTGTCCATTTTCCTTGATCCAGATTATTTTCGGCACGAAATGAGAGCGGAGATATAATAAATAAATGCACAGAGATATCGTGGATATATAATAATATAACATAAATGTATCATAGATGCAACCATAAACACATAGATACATTAATACATGATTTCTATTAATGAAAGAAACGTACATAGACTGTAAAAATATTAAGTGAAAGACTCGCTAGAATGGTGGCATCTTATCTTTGAGAAGAGATGTGATGGATACTCACATTCGCAAGAAGATGATGTTACAATGAGGCTCCAAAGGCCTTTTTAACATAAGTAAAATCCAAAAACCCTAAACCCAGAAGATGAAAAGCCAAAAGGTTTGTAGGCCCCAATGCGGGTAGTTGATACGTCAACTTCCCGAGAGCGTAACTTTTGCATACAATATTCGTTTGGGGCGCTCGATACACCATTGGAAAGGTATAAAAAAGAACAACTTTCCACTAGTCTAGGCTAGTGCCTAGGGAAATCACTTCGACCCCGAATCCCCAAAAAATGTCATTTAGGGCCTCAAAACGGCCCCAGAAGTTTGGAACCTGAACAACTACCGAAAAAATGCCAAGATGGAAAACTATTTTTTGAGCCCGTGGAATACGTGGGTGGCCATTAACATCCACCTGGATCAATCCTCCCTCCTTAGGAAGAAATGGTCTCCATTACGTTGAGTTCCCGGGGGAGAGGGGGGAGCGTTTGCTAAATATAAATCTTGGTGAGTTGCTTGCCTTGCTAGAGACGTCGTGCTACTCTGTTTGTGGAAGGTTGTCACGAACCTATTGTTGGAGGGGTTGAATCTATTCAACCAGTCGATCTACCTGAGATGACTGTGTGCAGAAGGAATTTTTGTTCTTTGTTGCAATCTTATCGACCTTCTAATGTTGGATAGAAGGTGCTTGGTCTGAGGCTATAGTGGTTGAAATATCCTTTTGTTCCCCTTTTGAACAGGTTGTGAAGAAGCTAAATTTTGTTGTATGAGATACTACCTTGTGACACTATTTAGGTGGGACATTAGTTGGAACTACCTCTTGTATTCTGTAGAGATGACCCCCCAAAGTAACAATGACACTATGGGGTCGAGACTCATAAACATCATGGCACTTCCACATATATGGCTAGCCCAAGAGAACATCACAGACATCTAGTGGGGAACATCATATAATACCTCATCCTTGAAGGGATGGATGTCATATGACAATCGACACTGTTGGCTGATATGGAGATCTTGTCCTTAGCGAAGCCACCCGATGTTGTATGGCTACGGGTGTGGTGTTGTCGACAATCCCAAATTTTTGATGACCTTTACTGAGATGAGGTTCTTCTGGCTTCCACTATCAACAATAAAATGTAGTGGGGTCCCCTTCACCCACATTTGTGAATAAAAAAGGTGCCAGCCCCTCTTCAGGATCTGTTGGTTCTTCTGGTTGAATTGTTGCAGTCATGACAATAGAATTGGGGTCTGCGTCAATGATCTATCTTTTACCAGTATTTTCAGAATTAGATTATGAATCAGGATTCGGCTCCTTGTCTTTGATCTCACCCACCAATGATTGTTTTGAGCGACATTCATCAGTGTTGTGCCAGGAGATTTTGTGGAAATCACACCATTTTTCAGTGTCCTTCTTTGTCTTTCTGTGACCCTTGTTTTCCTGTGGCTTAGATTGGTTTTGAGGAAGCTGTTTATTAGGGTCGTCTTTCTTGTTGGCAAATGTCTAACAGGGAGCCTATGCTTGTTATTGATGGCAAGTACAACAGTGAAGATGGCAGGATCAGAGTGTGCATGTGAGGACTCTGTAGAGGTGCAGAAGTCCAAGAATCCCTTTGGGATTCAGAAGTGAAAGCTCAAGAGGAACAACGTCGAGGAGAACACGCGCAACAAAGCTCAATATACAGGAGTTTGCAGAGGAGAAGGAAGACAAAGATCGACAACTGTTGGATCTCATTCAGAAATCCCGTCAGCCGTCAGATTGGACAGGAGCTGCACGAGGTTTACCATCGGGAAAAGACAAGGTGAAATCCCAAAAGGAGGGATGAATCATCGGGGTTTCACATATCGGGAATCTCGTGAGCCAATTTATTGCATCATTTAAAAGCTCGAAATCCCGACAAGTGGTAAGACTGCGATCATGGGGCTAACGGTCATATGGGCCAGGAGCCTAGCCAGGAGAGCTAGTTCATAAAGAGCACGTTGGGATTTGAGGGATCGTGAATCCTGAGGACATACATGTTTCGACATGGGAAAGTCTGAAACCAAGATGAGGAGGTTTGGCTGCGGTTATATAGGAGAAGGTCACGTGGACCACGAGCTTAACCGGAGGGCTAACTGAAGTTAGAGGCGTCATATCCAAGTGCAAGGTCCGACCACCATTGGATTAAGGAAAACCTGCACGACCTTTAAAAGTACAAGGAGTAGAGGGCTCACAAAAACTCGACGTAATTTGAGTCGTCAAATCAAGATCACATCTGAACCGTTGATCGGAGTTTCGAGGATCGCATTTTGGAAATGTCAAAGAAACAATGCAATAGGAATCCTGATTTCTCGATATGCAAATTCCCAGCGTAATCTGAGCCATTAGATCAAGATGTGATCTAGACCGTCGACCTGACTCACGTTAGAAGACCACATCAACTAGGAACATGTGGCACAACTAGGTAATGACAAGTGTCAGACTGATTCAACATTTTTGGCACATGTAAGTCACGAATCAGAGTGACACATGGCAGTATTCAATGCGTTTCAATCCACGTATGACATCAGCAGATGGACACCTTGTCGGAGTTTCGGGGATCGAGAGTTGGACACGTCAAAGATTATTGACATCAGGAATCCCGATATCACTATATATGAAATCATGATGCAATCTGAGCCGTCAGATCAAGCTTTGATCTAGACCATTGATTCCAGTCAATGGAGAGGCATCGGGGATCGAGAGTTGGACATGTCAAAAATTATTGACATCAGGAATCCCGATATCATGATAGGTGAAATCGCGATATAATCTGAACCGTCAGATCAAGTGTTGATCGGAGGGATACTGATGCACGACACAATGAAACTACCAGAAACCATTGATGGCATCTGCTAGAGAATTCGAAGAGACACCTATGTGATCGCTAGAGGAGATGAAGAGTCTCCAAGCTTCGTCCAAGTGAAGGAAGATTATTCTTAGAAGGGATTGACATATGGATGAGCGTGGAAGCCTGTAACTAAAACAGAGAAGGTGAGCTCAACTTTCACAAATAAGACGAAGAGTCTCAACTACCATAGAAGCTGAAGAGTCATGATGATGATCAGACAGAACACTCGAGAGGTGGAGGATAACGGTGCGGAGTCAGCATGCAGAGGCATTGTGAACATTGCATGCACAAGGTGCACAGAAGCTATAAATACACAGTACAGAGAAGAGAAGGGGGTTGTTGCTGTTGTTGTTGGAGTATGTTGTGGTTGTTGTTATTGAAGGTGATTCATGTGTGAAGAAGGAGGGGAGTGCAGCAACTGAATTGAATAGAAGAGGAACTATGCAGTGAATGGACATGGTGCACAGAGCATAAACAAAAAAACAAAAAAAAAAATGGAAGAACAGACAATGCAAGTGATGTGTGCAGAAAGGCAATGAGGCAGACAGAGCAACGAAATGAAGCAGAACAGTGATGACTCTGGTAATCCATTGTTGAACATCATATCACTGTAATAAGTTTCAGTAGCAAATATTTATATTTCAGGGTGGTTGGGAGGAGCTAGGGAGGACTTGTGTCCTCAAAGGTTCAAGTGGGTGCTTGAACACAGGGAGTTGGTGCTTCCTTCTATTTGGTGCTAGAGAAACCAGGGAGTTGGTGCTTCCTTCTAGTTGGTGCTAGAGAAACCAGGGAGTTGGTGCTTCCCTCTAGTGGGTGCTAGAGAAAAAAGAGATTTGGTGGTCTCAGCAAGTTGCAACTTGCAAAACTGAGGTTGTAGCCTCATTATGAGTTGGTTCTCATATGTATGATACTGTAAAGAATGTAACCATTACTTATCATATAAAGGAAAATAGGTTTTTACCCTGCATGGTTTTCCTCGAGAAATATCTGTCTCTGTGCTTCTCATATATGTGAATGATGTTGAAAGTGCCATTGTTTCTTTCCCTGCATTATTGTGATCATCATTCAGAGTCTCTACAAAGAGTTTAAAAGAACCATAATTGTTTAAGCATGG
>ML778374.1:90722-124888 GCA_009831015.1 Picea engelmannii | reverse complement strand
AAAGCTTTATATGGTTTAAAACAATCCCCTCGAGCCTGGTATCACAGACTGGATACGTATCTCAAAGACAAAGGGTTCAAGAGAGGAATAGCTGACAACAATCTGTATATTAAGACAGAGGATAATGATTTGCTCATCGTACTGGTCTATGTAGATGACATCATATTTGGATGTAATAAGTATTCACTGGTACAATGGTTTGCTTCTTCCATGGAGTCTGAATTTGAAATGTCTATGATAGGAGAACTGACATTTTTCCTTGGTCTGCAAATTACTTAGAGGCTCGATGGGATCTTCATGTCTCAAGGAAAATATTTAAGAGAAATGATGAAAAGGTTTCAATTGGAAGATTCTAAACCTGTGGGTACACCTATGGTAACTGGATGTAAATTAAGCAAGGATGATGATTTACCTGATGTTGATCAAAGCTCATATCGATCAATGATAGGAAGCATGTTGTACATCACAACATCTCGCCCAGACATAATGCATGTTGTAGGAATGGTAGGAAGATATCAGGCTACACCTAAACAGAGTCAGATATCAAAAGGATATTTAGGTACTTAAAAGAAACAATGACTTATGGTTTGTGGTATCCCAGAAATCAAAGTCTTCAGTTGACTGCTTATTCAGATGCAGATTGGGCAAATTTTGTTGATGAGAGAAAAAGCACCAGTGGAGGAGCATTCTTCTTGGGTAACTCCTTAGTAGCCTGGCTCAGTAAAAAGCAAGGTTCCATTTCTCTATCAACCACAGAGGCAGAGTACATTGTTGCTGCTACCTGTTGCACACATGTATTATGGATGATTCAGACACTTGCAGACTTACAGGTAAAATATACTGCACCGATCCCAATTCATTGTGATAATACAAGTGCCATCAGTGTGTCTAAAAACCCTGTCCTCCACTCCAAGACAAAACATATTCCCATAAAATATCATTTTCTAAGAGAGCAGGTCACCAATCAGGTTGTTCAGGTCCATTACATTCCCACTTCAGAACAAATTGCAGACATATTTACTAAGCCCCTAGCCAAGACATCGTTTGAATATCTCAGACAGAAGTTGGGTGTCATTTCATTTCACACCTAAACAAGTCCATCTTGTTAGGGGGATTTTTGCATTGTTTGAAAGTTTAATTCCTCCTAAAATTCCTGCAATAGCTCAGGGGGAGCATGTCTCTTCTTTGACATTGATGTCAAAGGGGGAGAAAAGAATTCTGGTGCCTTAGTTTCCATCAATGCCAAAGGGGGGGATTGTTGGAAAATGTCTAACAGGAAGCGTATTCTTGTCATTGATGGCAAGTACAACAGTGAAGATGGCAGGATCAAAGTGTGCATGTGAAGACTCTGCAGAGGTGCAGAAGTCCAAGAATCCCTTGGGGATTCGGAAGTGAAAGCTCAGGAGGAACAACGTCGAGGAGAACACGCGCATCAAAGCTCAAGATACAGGATTTCACAAAGGAGAAGGAAGACAGAGATCGAAAGTCATTGGATCTCATTCAGAAATACCGTCAGCCGTCAAATCGGACAGGAGTTGCATGAGGTTTACCATCGGGAAAAGCCAAGGTGAAATCTCGAAAGGAGGGATGACTCATCAGGGTTTCACATATCGAGAATCTAGTGAGCCAATGTATTGCGGCATTGAAAATCTCGAAACCCTGATGAGTGGTAAGACTGTGGTCAAGAGGATAAAGATCATATGGGCCAGGAGCCTAGCCAAGAGAGCTAGTGCGTAAAGAGCGCGTCGGGATTCGAGGGATCGTGAATCCTGAGGACATACATGTTTCGACATGGGAAATTCTGAAACCACAATGAGGAGGTTTGGCTGCGGTTATATAGGAGAAGGTCACGTGGACCATGAGCTTAACCAGAGGGCTAACTAAAGTTAGAGGCGTCAGATCCAAGCACAGGGTCCGACCACTGTTGGATGGAGGAAAACCTGCACGACCTTTAAAAGTACAAGGAGTAGAGGGCTCACAAAAACTCGACGTAATCTGAGCCGTCAAATCAAGATCACATCTGAACCATTGATCGAAGTTTCGAGGATTGCGTTTTGGAAATGTCAAAGAAACAATGCAATAGGAATCCCGATTTCTCAATATGCAAATTCCCGGTGTAATCTGAGCCGTCAGATCAAGATGTGATCTAGACCGTCGACCCGACTCACGTCAACAGACCATGTCAACTAGGAACATGTGGCACAAATAGGTAATGACAAGTGTCATACTGATTCAACATTTCAGGCACATGTAAGTCACGAATCAGAGTGACACGTGGCAGTATTCAACGCGTGTCAATCCACGTATGACATTAGGAGATGGACACCTTGTCGACGTTTCGGGGATCGAGAGTTGGACATGTCAAATATTATTGACATCAAGAATCCCGATATCGCGATATATGAAATCACGATGCAATCTGAGCCATCAAATCAAGCTTTGATCTGAACCGTTGATTCCAGTCAATGGAGAGGCATCGGAGATCGAGAGTTGGACATGTCAAAAATTATTGACATCAGGAATCCCAATATCGCGATAGGTGAAATCGCGATATAATATGAAATGTCAGATCAAGTGTTGATCGGAGGGCTACTGATGCATGACACAGTGAAACTACCAGAAACCATTGATGGCGTCTGCTAGAGAATTCGAAGAGACACATGTGTGATCGCTAGAGGAGATGAAGAGTCTCCAAGCTTCATCCAAGTGAAGGAAGACTATTCTTAGAAGGGATTGACAGATGGATGAGCGTGGAAGCCTGTAACTAAAACAGAGAAGGTGAGCTCAAATGTCACAAAGAAGACGAAGAGTCTCAAATGCCAGAGAAGCTAAAGAGTCACGATGATGATCAGACAGAACACTCGAGAGGTGGAGTATAACGGTGCGGAGTCAGCACGCAGAGGCATTGCGAACATTGCATGCACAAGGTGCACAGAAGCTATAAATACACAGTACAGAGAAGAGAAGGGGGTTGTTACTGTTGTTGTTGGAGTATGTTGTGGTTTCTGTTATTGAAGGTGATTCATGTGTGAAGAAGGAGGGGAGTGCAACAGCTGAATTGAACAGAAGAGGAACTGTGCAGTGAATGGACATGGTGCACAGAGCATAAAAAAAAACAAAAAAAAAAATGGAAGAACAGACAGAGCAAGTGATGTGTGCAGAAAGGCAACGAGGCAGACAGAGCAACGAAATGCAGCAGAACAGTGATGAATCTGGTAATCCATTGTTGAACATCATATCACTGTAATAAGTTTCAGTAGAAAATACTTATATTTCAGGGTGGTTGGGAGGAGCTAGGGAGGACTTGTGTCCTCAAAGGTTCAAGTGGGTGCTTGAACAGAGGGAGTTGGTGCTTCCTTCTAGTTGGTGCTAGAGAAACCAGGGATTTGGTGCTTCCTTCTAGTTGGTGCTAGAGAAACCAGGGAGTTGGTGCTTCCCTCTAGTGGGTGCTAGAGAAAACAGAGAGTTGGTGCTCTCAGCAAGTTGCAACTTGCAAAACTGAGGTTGTATCCTCATTATGAGTTGGTTCTCATATGTATGATACTGTAAAGAATGTAACCATTACTTATCATATAAAGGAAAAGAGGTTTTTACCCTGCATGGGTTTCCTTGGGAAATAACTTTCTCTGTGTTTCTCATATATTTGAATGATGCTGAAAGTGCCATTGTTTATTTCCCTGCATTATTGTGATCATCATTCAGAGTCTCTACAAAGAGTTTAAAAGAACCATAATTGTTTAGGCATGGTAACAACTGATTCACCCCCCCCCCTCTCAGTTGTCTATCATTTCTCATACTTCGGTTGTTGCAGATTTTCATATCTGAACTCCCATTTTTTCTGGTGATTAAACTTCTGCACGATTCTAATAACATACTGATAAGCAAAACCGAGTGATGAGATGTCCAGAAAATCCATTTCAGTTTGGATGTATCTGTGTAGAGCCCCATGGTATTTTAGAACCAAATGTCGTTTGGAGTCCTTGATACCCAACTTGGTACACAAGGTATGGAAGGTTTTAGTGAACTCTGGAACTGCTTGGCCCCTCTCTTGCCGTAGTGTGGTCCATCTCAGGTATTGGTCCTCATAGTTTCCAACAGGGTAATATTGTTCCTTTACCGCATCCACAAAAATCCCAAGTGGGCCCGGCCCCATATTTTCCAAACTCCTCTCTGGAAATTTTCTCCTAGTAATTTTCCCACCAATGTTTGACATGGGGGAGATCTTTAAGGAGTGCGAAGGTGATCTTTTCTCTATTGGAAAAATTATGAACAGAGAAATAACCTTCTAGCATATTTAACCATTTGTCTAGGGCTTCTGCATCTATCTGTCCTTCAAATACATGAATATCAAAATTAACTTTTACCTTGAAAGGTGATGTGCCTCCAAATTGGTCTCTTAACAAAGATTATCCTTCTGCTATGGGCAGGCATTGAAGGATGTGGGAAAATTTCTCCATCATTTTGTCCCTCTGTCGCGTGAGAGCTTGCTTAAGCAACAGATTGATAGAATCATCTACTCCATCGTTTTTCTTTTCTTCCACCATTGAGGGTTTCTTGGGTGTGCGATAGATATTGTCTTCAAGAGAAACAAGCTCGATACCCAAATTGATATACTCATACCTCGTCGGGGACATGCACTGAAAAACAATCAAGAGCAGCCTGCTCTAATACCACTGATCCGAATTATTTTCAACACGAAATGAGAGCGGAGATATAATAAAGAAATGCATAGAGATATCACGAGTATCCAATAATATAACAGAAATGTATCATAGATGCAACCATAAACACATAGATACAGTAATACATGATTTCTATTAATGAAAGAAATGTACAGAGACTGTAAAAATACAGAGTGAAAGACTCGCTAGAATGGTGGAAACTTATCTCTGAGAAGAGATGTGATGACTACTTGCATTCACAAGAAGATGATTGTTACAATGAAGCTCCAAAGGCCTTTTTAACATAATTAAAATCCAAAAACCCTAACCCCGGAAGATGGAAATCCAAAAGGTTTGCGGGCCCCGATGGGGGTAGTTGATACATCAACTTCCTGGGGACATAACTTTCGCATACGATCTCTGTTTGGGGTGCTCAAAACACCGTTGGAAAGGTCTAACAGAGAAGAAATATTTTCGACGAGTTCAAGCTACACCATAGGAAATCTTATGGACCCTGAATCCCCAAAAAACGTCGTTTAGGGCCTCAAAATGACCCCGGAAGTTTGGAACCCAAAAAACTGTTGAAAAAATTCCAAGATGGAAAACTATTTTTTGAGCTCGTGGAATAGGTGGGTGGCCACCGATATCCACCTGGATCATTCTTGGGGATAATAAGGGGAATAATAGGAATGCTTAAACCCCAGTTTTGATGCTAACTCTTTCAACATTTCATTTGGAAAATGATTTCTATGATCGGTGACAATGATTTCCATGATCGGTGACAATCTCTCTTGGGATTCTAAATCGGGCTATAATTTGGTTGAATACGAAGAATGTTTCAGTCTTACCATAAGATTTAATGGTAGGCATGGCCTCTATCCATTTAGTAAAGTAATCCATGACCACAATAATATGTTGGTGTCCCCCAGCCAAAGTTGGGTTATAGTCCATTAAATCTACCCCCAACTTGGTGAAGCGACCGACAGTGAAGACCAGGTGAAGAGGGGCTTGGTGCGAGTTCATTTTCTTAGCAAACACTTGGCAATGGTGACACCTCTTGAATGCTTCAATATAATCTTTAAAAATTGGCAGCCAAAAATAGTCGATTCACAATATTGTTTGGGTTGTCACAAGCCCAGATAAATGACCACCATAAGCCCCACTAGGACATTCATTGAGAATAGACTCAGCTTCCTCGTGAGTCAAGAAATGACGTAAAATATTATCTACTCCTCAAAGATACAAAGTGTTGCCGATGATAAGGTAGTTTTTATCCTGGTGATGTATACGTCATTGATCGTCTCTCAACAGATGATGGGGTAGCTTCAAGGTTTGAAGATAAATTATAATGTCTCCATACCAAGGGTCTGAAGATGAGATAAGGAAGATATGTTCATCCTCGAATGAATCATCATAAAAAATGTCCTCATATAATCGAGGGAAGTCCGATATCAACTAGGAAAAAACTAGCAATTTCTTAGACTTCGTTGAAGTGAAATTGATATCAAAGTCTTTCAAAATAACAATCCACTTATTGTATTTCCCTCCTATGATACGCCTGGTGAGGACGTATTGAAAAGGATTGGTATCCGCAACTACGATAGTTTTGAAAATTAATATATAATTTCTTAATATTTTAACCGCATGTACAGTAGCCAAGTGATCCAGGTGGATATCGGTGGCCACCCACCTTTTCCAACTGGGTCAAAACATGTTTTTGGGAATTTTGGTAATTTACTATTTTTAGCAATTTTTAACTTCTAGGGCCATTTTGAGGGCCTAAATGAAGGTTTTTCGGGATCGGGCTTCTTAAAGATAATTGAAGGAACTTATTAAGCCCCAAAAATGAATCTCCTCGATGATACCTTTCGAACGATCTATCGTGCACCCCAAACAGAGATCATATGCGAAAGTTACGCCCCCAAGAAGTTGATACACCAAACTACCCAAAACAGGGTCCACAAAATTGTTGGGTTTTCATTTTCCAGGGCTAGGGTTTTGGATTTTCTTTATGATAAAAAGGCCTTTGGAGCCTCATTGTAAAATCATCTTCTTGCAAATGCGAGTAGCGGACACATCTCTTCTCAGAGATAAGCTGCCACCATTCTAGCGAGTCTTTCACTCTGTATTTTTACAGTCTTTGTACATTTTCACTCATTAATAGAAAATTATGTATTATTGTATCTCTGTGTTTATGGTTGCATATCTGATACATTTATGTTATATTATTGGATATCTGAGATATCTCTGTACATTGCTTTATTATATCTTCGCTCTCATTTCGTGTCAAAAATGGTTTGGATCAGTGGTATCAAAGTAGGTTGCTCTTGATCATTTTTTAGTACATGTCCCCGCCGAGGTCCAAGTATAGAAAGTTGGGTCTTGAGATTGTCTCTCTTGAATACAATCTCTCTCACATGCCCAATAAACCCTCCATGACAAAATAAAATAAAAACGACAGAGCAGTCGATTATATTAATCTGTTGCTTGAGCAAGCTCTCACAAGATAGAGGGACGAAATGATGGAGAATTTTTCCCACATCCTTCAATGCATGTCGATAATAATAGGAGTGTATTCATCAAGCGACCACTTTTTAGCAACCTCTCCTTTCAAGGTACAAGTTAATTTTGATATTCCCATATTTGAAGGACAGATAGATGCAGATGCCTTAGAAAATTGGTTAAATTTGCTAGAAGATTATTTATTTGTTCATAATTTCTTCGATAGGAAAAAGATCTCCTTCGCACTCCTTAAGGCTCTCCCACATGTCAAACACTGGTGGGAAACTTACTGGGATCAAAGTTCCATAGAGGAGTCTGGAATATATGGGTTTGAGCCCACTTGGGATTTTGTTTTGGATGCGGTAAAGGAATAGTATTACCCTATTGGAAACTATGAGAACCAATTCATGAGATGGACCACACTGTGGCAATAAAGGGGCCAAGCAGTTCCGGAGTTCACCAATACCTTCCATACCTTGCGCACTAAGCTGGGTATCAAAGACTCCGAACGAAATTTGGTTATGAAATATCGTGGAGCTCTACACATATACATCCAAACTAGAATGGATTTTTTGGACATCTCATCACTTGATTTTGCTTATTGATATGATGTTAAAATCGAGCAAAATTTTAAATGGGATTTCAAGTCTACAAATCCTCAAAAACTGAAGTATGATAAATACGGCCCTAAAAAACATCTCGAAAACCATTCCAAGCCACAAGAAAAGAAGGGTCATGGAAAAATGAAGAAGGAAATTGGAAAATGGTGTGATATCCACAAAATCCTCTGGCATAACACCAATGAATGTCACTCAAAACAGTCATTGGTGGCCGAGATAAAATACAAGGAGACAAACCCTGATTTGGAATTTTATTATGAAAATATTGATAGAAGACAGATCATCGACGTAGACCCCACTGCTATTGTCACGACCGAAACAATTCAACCAGAAGAACCAACAGATTCTGAATAGGGGGAGCGCCTTTTTCATTCATAGATGTGGGTGAAGGGGACCCCACTGCATTTTATTGTTGATAGCGGAAGTCAGAAGAACCTCATCCCAACATAGGTCATCAAACAGTTAGGATTGTCGACAAAATCACACCCACACCCATACAACATCGGGTGGCTTCGCCAGGGACGAGATATTCATGTCAACCAACAGTGTCAATTGTCATACGGAATCCAGCCCTTCAAGGACGAGGTATTATGTGATTTTTCCCCCCTGGATGTATGTGATGTTATCTTGGAAAATCCATATATGTGGAAGAACCATGTTATTTATGAGTCTCGACCCCGTAGTGTCATTATTACTCTGGGGGGTCATCTCTACAGGATACCAGAGATAATTCTAACTATTGTCCCACCTAAAAAGTGTTGCAAGTTATTATATCATACTACAAAATTCAGCTTCTTCAGAGTCTCTGTTATCGGACTAATCGGTAGGTGTAGACACTAACTGATCTCCCTAGATCCACCTAGATCTAGAAAAAAACACGCCAGAACATGACGCTTTCCTTAAGTTTTAAATATTGAATTTACTAACCCAAGATGGATGGGTGACATACCATTTAAATGTCGCTTCCTCTCGCCATCGCCATCCTAGCTCCGTTCCAATGCTCATACAATGATGATCTTGCAAAAGAATGCAACCATCCAAAGTGATAGCAACAACATAAACTCAATATAAACCTATGTATGTGATCAAGGAATCATACAATAAAACACAACAAGCTTTATAGGAAAGAATCATATTGTTGTATCATATTAAATGTGAAAGAGAGATTACAACCATGGCCTTGATGTCATAAGGTCCCTTCCAACTGTCCTTCGTTCCCCACATACTTCTTGCTCCAAGGATTCTGAGACCATGGATCTGATAGCTACTCACAATCTATCTTGACAAAGCAAATCTCAAAGCCACTCTAACCAAGCTAATAATTCCAAGCCAACCAAAGCTAACCAAAGCTAACTTTCTCCATGATAACTCCTCTCCTTTTATAAGTTGAAGAGGATAAGGTGAGGAGGTTAGGATGATCCCAATAAATCATGAAAGCGAGTAAGATCCAAACCATTCGGATGCCACCTCACCATAGAAGTTTCTCCTTCTAGAAGATTCGAGAAAACACTTGTTTTTCCCACGTGTAGGCATTCTCACACCCTGCCTATAGAGAAACTTACGAACATCTCACACCCTAGCTATGGTGCAACCTGCGAGAATCAGGCATTCTCGCACCCTGCCTATATAGCAACCTGCGAACTTCTTTTTTTACAGGGTTTTTACAAGGGAAAATGCAACTTCTTTTCTTAGGAAAAGTTCTTCTCCCTTCTCTCTTCAGGAACTCAGGACACTGACCCCTCTGAAGGCAACAAATAGGTTTACATCATTAATGGTCATAGGGATGAAGAAAATAATGTGTAACAGTCTCTTCAAAGCATGAACATAAGAACACCACTGCAGCCTCATTCCAAGCACCTTCTATCCAACAGAAGCAGGTCGAAAAGATTGCAACAAAGTGTAAATATTCCTTCTGCACATAGGCATCTCATGTAGCTATACTGGCTAAAAAGTTCCAACCTTTCTAGCCACAAGTTTGTGACAACCTTCAACAAGCTAAGCAACGCAACTTCTCCAACAAGGCAAGAAACTCATCAAGATGTAGATTCAACAAATTCATTTCCCTCCCCCCAGGAACTTAATTCAATGGAGAATATTTCTTCATAAGGAGGGATACTTTATCTAGGTGGATATCGGTGGCCACCCACCATTTCCAACTTGCTTAAAATGGTTTTCTGAAAATTTTGGTAATTTACTATTTTTAGCAATTTTTAAATTCCGGGGTCATTTTGAGGGACTAAATTAAGTATTTTTAGGATATAGATTCTTAATTATATCTAAAGTCTCTTGGTTATCCCCTAAAATGAATCTCCTCGATGATACCTTTCCAACGAGTTATTGTGCGCCCCAAACGAAGATCGTATGCCAAAGTTACGCCCCCGGGAAGTTGATACACAAAACTACGTCCACAAAACCGTTGGCTTTTCATGTTCCGTGGTTAGGGTTTTGGATTTTATTTATGATAAAAATGCCTTTGGAGCCTCATTGTAAAATCATCTTCTTTCAAATGCATGTAGAGGACACATCTCTTCTCAGAGATAAGCTTCCACCATTCTAGCGAGTCTTTCACTCTATATTTGTACAGTCTTTGTACATTTTCGCTCATAAATAGAAAATTGTGTATTAATATATGTTTTTATTTATGGTTGCATATCTAATGAATTTTTGTTATATTATTGGATATCCAAGATATCTCTGTACATTTCTTTATTATATCTTCACTCTCATTTCGTGCCAAAAATAGTTTGGAACAGTGGTATCAGAGCAGGCTGCTCTTGATTGTTTTTCAGTGCATGTCCCCGATGAGGTCCGAGTATATAAAGTTGGATCTTGATCTTGTCTCTCTTGAATAAAATCACTCTTACACACCCAAGAAACCCTCCATGTAAAAATAAAATAAAAATGACAGAGAAGACGATTCTATTAATATGTTGCTTGAGCAAGCTCTCACACAACAGAGGGACGAAATGATGGAGAATTTTTCCCACATCCTTCAATGCCTACCGATAACAATAGGAATGTCATCATCAAGAGACTACTTTGGAGGCACCTCAACTTTCAAGGTACAAGTTAATTTTTATATTCCCATATTTAAAGGACAGATAGATGCAGATGCCTTAGAAAAATGGTTAAATCTGCTAGAAGGTTATTTTTTTGTTCATAATTTCTCCGACAGGGAAAATATCACATTCTCACTCCTTAAGTCTCTCCCCCATGTCAAACATTGGTGGGAAACTTACTAGGAGAAAATTTCCACAGAGGATTCTAGAATATATGGGGTCGATCCCACTTAGGAGTTTTTTTTGGATGCGGTAAAGGAAGAATATTACCATGTTGGAAACTATGAGGACTAGTAGATGAGATGGACCACATTGCGACAAGAAAGGGGCCAAGCAGTTATGGAGTTCACCAATACCTTACATACCTTTCACACCAAGATAGGTATCAATGACTCTGAATGACATTTGGTTCTAAAATACCGTGGGGATCTACACAGATACATCCAAACTGAAATGGATTTTTTGGACATCTCATCACTTGGTTTTGCTTATCGATATGTTATTAAAATCGAGAATAAGTTTAAACAGGTGTTCGGGTCTGCAAATCTGCAAAAACCAAAGTATGATAAAGAAGGCCCTAACAAAAAACATACCAAAAGCCAATCCAAGCCACAGGAAAAGAAGGGTCACAGAAAGATGAAGGACACTGGAAAATGGTGTGATTTCCACAAAATCCCCTGGCACAACACCGACGAATGTCGCTCAAAAAAATCATTGGTGGTCGAGATAAAAGACAAGGATCCGAACCCTGATTTAGAATTTGATTCTGAAAATACTGATAGAAGACAGATCATCGATACAGACCCCATTTCTATTTTTGTGACCACAACAATTCAACCAAAAGAACCAAAATATTTTGAAGAGGGGAAGCACCTTTTTCATTCATAGATGTGGGTGAAGAGGACCCTGTTGAATTTTATTGTTGATAGAAGAATCCAGAAGAACCTCATCCCAGGAGAGGTCATCAAACAGTTCGGATTGTCGACAACACCACACCCACAACCATACAACATCGGGTGGCTTTTCCAAGGACACGATCTTCATGTCAGCCAACGGTGTTGATTGTCATACGGCATCTAGACCTTCAAGGATGAGGTATTATGTGATGTTCCCCCCCTAGATGTATGTGATGTTATCTTGGGCCAGCCATATATGTGGAAGCACCATGATATTTATGAGTCTCGACCCCGTAGTGTCAATATTACTCTGGGGGGTCATATCTACAGGATACTAGAGGTAATTTTGATTATTTTCCCACCTAAAGAGTGCCACAAGGTAGTATCTCAAACTACAAAATTCATCTTCTTCACAGTCTGTTCAAAGCGTGAACAGAAGAACACCATTGCAGTCTCAGTCCAAGCACCTTCTATCCAACAGAAGCAGGTCGACAAGATTGCAGCAAAGTGTAAATCTTCCTTCTACACATAGGCATATCATGTAGCCAGACTGGTTGAAAATGTCTAACCCTTCCAGCCACAAGTTCGTGACAACCTTCAAAAAGCTAAGCAACACAACTTCTCCAATAAGGCAAGCAACTCATCAATATGCAGATTCAACAAACACTTTTCCCTCTCCCCCGGGCACTCAACACAATGGAGACCATTTATTCCTAAGGAGGGAGGATTGATATAGGTGGATATCGGTGGCCACCCACCTTTTCCAATTGGATCAAAATAGTTTTCTGGCAATTTTGGTAATTTACTATTTTTAGCAGTTTTTAACTTCCGGGGCCATTTTGAGGGCCTAAATGAAGGTTTTTCGATATATAACTTCTCAATAAGATACAAAGGCTCTTATTGATCCCCCAAAATGAATATCTTTGTCGATACCTTTCCAACGAGCTATCCTGCACCCCAAACTAAGATCGTATGCCAAAGTTATGCCCCCGGGAAGTTGATACACCAAACTACCCAAAACGAGGTCCACAAAATTGTTGGCTTTTCATCTTCTGGGGTTAGGGTTTTGGATTTTATTTATGATAAAAACGCCTTTGGAGCCTCATTGTAAAATAATCTTCTTGCGAATGTGAGTAGCGGACACATCCCTTCTCAGAGATAAGTTGCCACCATTATAGTGAGCCTTCCACTCTGTATTTTTACAGTCTTTGTACATTTTCGCTCATTAATAGAAAATTGTGTATTATTGTATCTCTATGTTTATGGTTGCATATTTGATACATTTATGTTATATTATTGGATATCTGACATATCTATGTACATTGCTTTATTATATCTCTGCTCTCAATTTCGTGTTGAAAATAGTTTGGATCAGTGGTATCAGAGAAGGATGCTCTTGATCGTTTTTCAGTGCATGTACCCGACGAGGTCTGAGTATAGAAAGTTGGGTCTTGAGCTTGTTTCTCTCAAAGACAATCTCTCTCGCACGCCCAATAAAACCTCCATGGTACAAGAAAATAAAAATGACAGAGTAGATGATTCTATTAATATGTTGCTTGAGCAAGCTCTCACGCGACAAAGGGACGAAATGATGGAGAATTTTTCCCACATCCTTCAAAACCTGTCGATAACAACTGGCACATCTTCATAAAGAAGCCACTTTGGAGGAACACCTCCTTTCAATGTACAAGTTAATTTTTATATTCCCATGTTTGAAGGAAAGATAGATGCAGATGCCTTAGAAAAATGGTTAAATCTGCTAGAATGTTATTTCTTTCTTCATAATTTCTCCGACAGGGAAAATATCACCTTTGCACTCCTTAAGGCTCTCCCCCATGTCAAACATTGGTGGGAAACTTACTGGGAGAAAATATCCATAGAGGAGTCTGGAATATATGGGGCTGGGCCCACTTGGGATTTTTTTGTGGATGTGGTAAAGGAACAATATTACCCTGTTGGAAACTATGAGGACCAGTACATGAGATCGACCACACTATGGGAAGAAAGGGGCTAATTTGTTCCAGATTTCCCCAATACCTTCCATACCTTGCGCACCAAGTTGGGTATCAAAGACTCCAAATGATATTTGGTTCTAAAATACCGTGGGGCTCTACACAGATACATCCAAACTGAAATGGATTTTTTGTATATCTCATCACTCGGTTCCTCTTAGCGATATGTTGTTAAAATAGAGAAGAAGTTTAAACGGGAGTTCGGGTCTATAAATCTGCAACAACCAAAGTATGATAAATACGACCCTAACAAACAAAATATCGAAAACCAGTCCAAGTCACAGGAAAAGAAGGGTCACAGAAAGATGAAAGACACTGGAAAATGGTGTGATTTCCACAAAATCCCCTGGCACAACACCGATGAATGTTTCTCAAAATAGTCATTCGTGGCCGAGATAAAATACAAGGATACAAACCCCTATTTAAAATTTGATTATGAAAATATTGATAGAAGATAGATCATCGACATAGACCCCACTGCTATTTTTGCGACCACAACAATTCAACTAGAAGAACCAATATCTTGTGAAGAGGGGGAGCACCTTTTTCATTCACAGATGTGGGTGAAGGGGACCACGTTGCATTTTTTTGTTGATAGTGGAAGCCAAGAGAACCTCATTTCAGCAGAGGTCATCAAAAAGATGGGATTGTCGAAAACACCACACCCACAACCATACAACATCGGGTGGCTTCACTAGGGATGAGATCTTTGTGTCAAAGAACAATTTTGATTTTCATACGACATCCAACCCTTCAAGGACGAGGTATTATGTGATGTTTCTCCACTATATGTTTGTGATGTTCTCTTGGGTCAGCCATATATGTGGAAGCGCCATGCTATTTATGAGTCTCGACCATGTAGTGTCATTATTACTCTGGGGGGTCATATCTACAAGATACCAGAGGTAATTATGACTATTGTACCACCTAAACAGTGTCACAAGGTAGTATCTAATACTACAAAATTCAGCTTCTTCACAGGTTGTTCAAAGCCTGTACATAATAACACCATTGTAGCCTCAGTCTAAGCACCTCCTATCCAACATAAGCAAGACGACAAGATTGCAGCAAAGTGTAAAGATTCATTTTTCACACAAGCATCTCATGTATCCAAACTATTTAAAAAGTTCCAACCCTTCCAACCACAAGTTCGTGACAACCTTCAACAAGTTAAGCAATGCAACTTCTCCAACAAGACAAGCAACTCATTAAGATGCAAATTCAACAAACAATTTTCCCTCTCCTCCATGCACTCAACGCAATGGATTCTAGTGATTCCTAAGGAGGGAGTATTTATCTAGGTTGATATTGGTGGCCACCCACCTTTTCCAACTGGATCAAAACAATTTTCTAGCAATTTTGGTAATTTACTATTTTTAGCAGTTTTTAACTTCTGGGGACATTTTGAGGGCCTAAATGAAGGTTTTTCAGAATATAACTTCTCAATTATCAACAAAGGCTATGATTGATCCCCCAAAATGAATGTCCTTGATTATACCTTTCCAACGAGCTATTGTGCACCCCAAAAGGAGGTCGTATGCCAAAGTTACACCCCCAGGAAGTTGATACACCAAACTACCCAAAACAGGGTCCACAAAATTTTTTTCTTTTCATCTTCCCAGGTTAGGGTTTTGGATTTTCTTTATGATAAAAATGTCTTTGGATCCTCATTGTAAAATCATCTTCTTGTGAATGCGAGTAGCAGACACATCTCTTCTCAGAGATAAGCTACCACCATTCTAGCGAGTCTTTCACTCTGTATTTTTACAGTCTTTGTACATTTTCACTCATTAATAGAAAATTGTGTATTATTGTATCTATGTGTTTATGGTTGCATCTCAATAAATTTTTGTTATATTATTGGATATCTGATATATCTATGTACATTGCTTTATTATATCTCCGCTCTCATTTCATGGCGAAAATAGTTTGGATTACAAAGGCTAGTTTTCTACGTGAGAGTATTTAAGTTCAGGACCGACTAGGCTTCGACTGAGATAGTATACAATGTTCTCATGGAGCTCATCATCCTCTTGAACCAGAACCATACCAACCGTCCCTTCATACGTGATGATATAAGTAAAATAGTCTCTATTGTAGTCTGGAGGCTTTAGCAAAGGTGTCGATACCAAATATTTCTTAAGAGCATCGAAGGATTCCTGGGATCACTCATCCCATATAAAAAAAAGTATCATTCTTCAAAAGGCACATGAAAACCTTAGTTAAATTGGCATAGTTCACTATGAACTGATGCAAGAAATTAACCTTCCCCTGTAAACCTTGAAGTTGTATAATGTTGCATGGGGGAGGAAATTGAAGTATTGCCTCAACCTTCATAGGATCTACCATGATCCCATGCTCAAACACTAAGAATCCTAAAATACGGCTAGACCTAATGCAGAAGATACACTTGTGAGGTTTCAACCAAATGTGATAGTAATGGCATCTCTCAAATAGTAATCAAAGGTGAGTGAATTTATCTACTCTCTTGCGAGAGTGAGCAGCAAGATCATCTAGGTAAGCTTCAACAATATGCTTGAGATCGTGAAAATAAAAGGTCATGGAACGTTGGAAGGTAGCTCTAGTGTTTTTAAGGCCAAAAGGTATTTTCCAGCATGAAAAAGTACCCCAAGGAAAAATAAACATCATCTTATGTTGATCCTCGATTTTGATTTGAATTTGATTATACCATGAAAAATCCATCCATAAAATAAAATACTTTTCTTCCTATGCACTTGTCAAGAATCTAGTCATTGAAAGTAGTCGAGAAGTTATCTTTAGAACAATCCTTGTTCAGGACTCAAAAATCAATGCATACATGTATGGTTCCTTTATTTTTATTTACGAGAATGAGGTTGGACATCCATTCATTCAAGGGAACCAGGTAGATGAAACCAGCATTAAGTAGCTTCTCCACCTTCCTTAATAGTAGGGGCCTTCCAAAGATTAACAACTCTAAGATGTTTTCGAATAGGTTTAGCATCCGAATAGGTTTTAATATCATGTTTGACAATGTTGGGGTCGATCCTTGGAATATCTTCATACGACCAAGTGAATACATCATGAAACTCTTTGAAGAGATCGGTGTAGATCAAAATTTCTTCAGGCGAACAATTTGCATCGATATATACATTCTCAATTTTACCAGGAATACGAGAGATGTCGATCGTGACGGTAGGATAAATATTTTCTATGTTTCCTTCAGCATAAATACCATGCGTATCTAATGGAACCACATCTTGACCGACCATCTCACTCAAGGTAGATCTAAAGTCATTATGTTCAATCTTAACAAGATCTTGAAGGAAATAGGAGTGATGATGCATATCATCGCAAGGCCTATTAGGACCATGCATGGCCTCTAATATGGATTCATCCAAAGGTAAAGTATCATCTAGGAATTCATGACAACGAGATGATTGAACAACCCATAATATCTCTAGAACAAGATCCACCTCGTTTGTTCGTGAGTAGGAAGGATTTGGGTCAGCAATAGCATCAAGAATAGACTGATATGCAACGTTTTTCGCTGACAGTGGAATTTTCATCCCAATGTGCGACTGACCTTCGTATGACATAGTTGAGGAAGATAGGGTCCCAGCATTATTGAAATATGAAGTAGGAAAGGAATGAACCTCATCGACTATCAAGACTCACTGGAAATGGCATGAATGTGGTGAATTGGTGCCATAAAATCAAAGCTACCCATCAGAGAGGAATACATTCAGACACCAACATCCTTAGTTTCCTGTTGAGAATTTTCGATCACAGGAACCGAAGGTCCAACCGATGCATTAGTAATGGTGTGTGCAAACGACAGTTGATCAATCATCACTATTTTCCCTTCGTGAGGAAAACATAACGTGTGGAAAAAGGACGACACAACGGTTGTAATGGAACAAGTCCAATTACTCCTTAGTAGTAAATTATAGTTGATGGGTGCATCAACCACCTTGGCACCAACATCAACTGTCTTCCCACCTAACTGGACCGAAAAAGAGGGAAGAATTATGTTAGGGTCCTAACCCCCACATAGGTAGAGAAATGTATTTGGATGTAATAAAGGTCAATATTAATAAGGCCTTTCAATAAAATAGAATACGGTGGATGTAAGAAGACCTAATAGAAGCTTCCACTTCTAGAAGGATCTTCCTCTAGATGCTTCTCTTGATAGACATATTTAGTATAAATAAGGGTCGAGGGTATAAAAACCCTAGCTTGGAGATTATTGTAACAGAGTGTTGCTCGACTGGAGATTGCCCCCTCGAAGAGGCCCGTGAACATTGCTTTCTGAATCAAAGTGTTATTTATGTTGTTGTTCTTATATCATTTATGTGTTATTGTGGATATTATGTTGGTTATATCACTTTTATTCTACCATTTCTAGCATTTTATTTCTATTCTGCATACTTTTTATATTTGGTATATTACAAGTGGTATCAGAGCACTTTCCTTAGCAGAAATTGTGGGAATTTTTTACATGGTAGACACGTATTCTGGAGTCTTTAAGCCACAGATATCTGTTGTTATGCACATAAACCTGCAGTTAAGGGATTCATACACGCAGGAAATACAAGTGGTTCTTAAGCGCACATCTGTTGGCCACCCGTGTAACCCCTGTTGGTACCCCTTCGAGTGGTAGCGCATCAGACATCACCTGTGTACGGATTGGCCTATATTTCCTAAAGCCCTCTTTAGATAAACCAATTGATCGCCTAACTTCTATAGTGCCACCGAGAACAACACTCGGGAAGATACTCTCTAGTACCTGGGTAGTCGGGTAGGACGGCTAAGGGTACGGTCTATTCTCCTTAGTTAGTGCCCTGAGATATTGGGCCGAGTAATATTGTTGGACCCCGCACATATATTAGAGAGCTATAGCACAAGGAAAACCATTTTTTGTAGAACCCTTGAATACCTAACCCTTTGGGGACAGAAACATAAACAAATTAAAACAAACAAGATCTGTTGCCATGCAACTGTGTTCGGGTTGTCAAATCACTACACTTTTCTTGTTGGTTAAGCATTTGGGGATTTCATCGCTGCAGTAATCTTCAAACCGGAGTATAACTTATTTGAGACCTAATCCATTGGATTCATCTCTTCTCCCTTATCACATTCATCCATATCATTTTTTGGAAAAAAAAATTACCCCGCCCGCCCCTTTTCAGTTCACCCATCCTCATGGCCCATACCCGTATCCAAGACCTAGAAGCTCGCTTCAACACCTTGCAATATGGTCTCCTCGAGACCCAAAAAGAAGTAAAACAAATCAGTGCCAATGTTTCCTCCATCGATACAACAATCAATACAACCATAAATACAACCATGCAGTCCTCAACGGAGGAAGTTAAACAAGAACTGACCACCCATCTTGAATCTGTCTTTGCATCACTCTACACCAAACTGAAGATCCCTACAAATGACCCTTTCTCTAAAGCACCTCCAAAGACTAAAGGTGAACATTCCTCCCATTCCCATACCTTTCAGCACCATCACTTTCAGCGTGACCTACGCCTTCTGCGGGTGGGTGTGACCAAATTTGATGGCTCGAACCCCACTGGTTGGGTAACCCAAATGGAACATTATTTATCTTTATACGGAATTATAGATGACTTGGCCAAACTCCGGTATGGTGTTCTCAATCTAGATCAAGAACGTTGGCAATGGAGAAAAACTTCCCTTCAAGGGTATATTTCTTGGACCCAATTTTTGACTGAGCTTTATGAACGCTTTGCCAATGACACCAACCATTTGGGCCGTTTGACAAAGTTGAAACAATCAGGAACAGTAGAAGACTTCTTAGCCGCCTTTGAGCACCTGGATTTTCGAACAGAGGGCATGACTAATGCTTTCTTTCGAGAGTGTTTTATCAGTGGCCTCAAGGAGGAGATTCGGGCCCATGTCCTCGTGGCTTGACCCTCAAGTTGGGTGGAGGCTACTAAAAGAGATAAAGAAGCACAACAGGTTGTATCCTCTCAAAACCGAAAACCCTCCTTTATCCCTGACCCTAAGCCCATAAATCCCAATACTCCCTCTGCCCCATTAAAGATCCAAAAATTGACCAAAGATGAAATGGTTGAATGCCAACTCAAATTCCTTTGTTATAATTTTGATGAAAAATATTTCCCGAGACACAAGTGTAAGGAACGAAATCTTTTTATGGCCATCTCTGAGAATATTTCAGAAGAGGATGTCGAAACTCCCCTTGTGTCTGAGTCACCTGAAATCACTGACATCACCCCTCCCTCAGATCCTCCCGAAGTGGAACTGGTCATTTGCCTCAATGCTCTCACTAGCTTCTCCACTCCCCAAGACCTCAAGTTAATCAGTTACATCAAGCATTGGAAGGTCATCATTATAGTTGATAGTGGAAGCATCCATAATTTTATTCATCGTTGCATTTCCCAAGAAACTCATTGCTACATCCATGATGTCAACAATTTCCAAATCATGATTGCCAATGGTGGTTCAATGAAATGTTGAGGGAACTATGAAAATGTTTGTCTCCAAATCGGTGACTACCACCTAAAATCCCATATGTTTGCTATCGACATGGGTGGTTGTGACATTGTGTTGGGTGCAGATTGGCTAAGGACTTTGGTTCCCATTCTCATGGGTTTTAAGGAATTAACAATGCAATTCAACCAGGAAGGCCACCAATATAAATTCCAAGGCATCACTTCTGGTTCACCAGAGGTCATTAGTTTCCATCGCATAGAAAAGATGCTCAAAAAAGGTAATTCTGGTGTCATTGCCCAACTCCATGCCATACAAGCATCAGAGACACCAGCGGTGTCGCAAGCCCTCCAAGCCCTCCTCTCTAAACATCAAATGGTATTTTCCACTTCCCAAGGACTCCCTCCTTCCTGTGGTGTTCATGATCATTCCATTCCCCTTGTACCCAGAAGCCTTCCTCCCAATATCCGTCCATATCACCACCCCTTTTCACAAAAAAATGAAATTGAGAAAATGGTCCAGGAACTCCTTAATGCAGGCGTTATCCTCCCTAGTACGAGCCCTTACTCTTCTCCTGTAGTCATGGTCCTGAAGAAAGAAGGTTCTTGGAGAATGTGTCCTGACTTCCGTGCCCTCAACAAACTAACCATTAAAGACAAATTTCCCATTCCTGTCATTGATGACCTCCTAGATGAATTGAGTGGCGCCCAATTCTTTACTAAACTTGATCTTTGCTTGGGCTATCACCAGATACGTATGAAAGAAACAACCATTCCCAATATGGCCTTTCAAACTCATGAAGGCCACTATGAGTTTTTGGTCATGCCCTTTGGCTTGTGTAATGCCCCCTCCACCTTCCAAAGCCTCACAAATCATGTCTTTTGTCCCTTTCTCCCTCATTTTGTCTTATTTTTCTTTGATGATATCCTCATCTATATAAAAACCTGGACAAACCATTTTACTCATGTGGATCGAGTTCTCCATCTACTCTCTCAGCACCAATGTTTCCTAAAACAGTCTAAATGTGCTTTTGGTGCCTCAGAAGTAGAGTACTTGGGTCATCTGGTTGGCAAGGATGGTGTCAGGGTGGATCCAAAAAAGATTGACGCTATGCAAGACTGGCCGCACCCAAAGACTCTCAAAATCTTGCATGGATTTATGGGCTTAACAGGGTATTATCACAAGTTTGTTAAGAATTATGGAAATATTGCAGCACCTCTCACTACTCTCCTCAAAAAGAACTCTTTCACTTAGACTCCATCCGCTGCTCAAGCTTTTCAAACCTTGAATATGGCCATGTTCACCACTCTGGTTCTGGCCCTTCCTAATTTCACAAAGACCTTTGTGTTGGAATATGATGCCTCAGGGAAAGGAATCGGTGTTGTCCTTATGCAAGAGGTTTGACCTTTGGCCTTCACCAGCAAGCAACTATCTGAAAGGAATCTGGGAAAACCCATCTATGAAAAGGAAATGTTGGTTATTCTGCATGTCATTGATCTGTGGCGCCCTTATCTCTTGGGGCAACATTTCCAAATTAAGACAGACCATCAAAGCCTCAAGAAATTTCTGGAACAACGCATTTCCTCCCCGAAGAAACAAAAATGGGTGACTAAGATCCTTGGATATGATTATGAGATCATTTACAAGAAAGGTAAAGACAATGTGGTGGTGGATGCACTGTCCCAAAAATATAAAGAAGAAGGATCCATTTTTTCTCTTTCCTTCATTGTACCAGATTGGCTCCAAGATGTTCGCCAGGAATGGCTACAAGATCCCAAAATTTCGCATCTGATCTAGTAATTGCAGACCAATGCTCCATCTCCCCCAGGGTACTCTTGGCTCCAGGATGAGCTTCGATACAAAGGCTATTTGTATTTAACTAAACAATCAAAGCTTAAATCCACAGTATTTTCTGAGCTTCATGCTACACCCACAGCGGGGCACTCCAGGTTCACCAAAACCTATGACAGGTTCAAACGTTCTTTTTTCTGGGATGGTATGAAACAGGAAATTTGTAATTTTGTCATTGAATGTGATGTGTGAACGCAACAAGGGAGAACAGTCAAATCTCTGGGCACACTACAACCGCTTCTGATTCCACCTGTTATTTGGAAGGATATCTCTATGGGATTTATTACCGGCTTACCCAAATCAGGAAATAAATCAATCATAATGGTGGTTGTGGATCACCTTTCCAAGTATGCTCATTTCTACACTCTTCAACACCCATTTACTGCATCCACGGTCGGTCAAATTTTCATGGAACAGGTCTTCAAGCTTCATGTCATGCCACACTCTATTATTTCTGATCATGACCCAACTTTCACAAGCAATTTTTCGCAAGAACTGTTTAAGCTACAGGGCACCCAATTGCATCTCAGCACATCTTATCATCCCCAGACTGATGGTCAAACAGAATTTGTCAACAAATTTTTGGAAACATATCTGAGGTGTTTTTCTTCTGAAAATAAAAAGTAGTGGGCTCAATGGTTATCCCTAGCTGAATGGTGGTACAACACTTGCTACCATACAGCTACACGCATGACCCCTTTTGAAGTGGTATATGGACAGAAGCCACCTTCAGTTCTCTCATACTTACTGGGTACCTTGAAGGTCCAAGCGGTTGACCAAACACTTACAGTTCGAGAGGATATTCTCCATACCCTCAAAGAGAACTTGGTCATGGCACATAATCGTATGAAGCAACAAGCAGATCAAGGTTGCTTTGAATGTCAATTTGCAGAAGGGGATCAGGGGTTTCTGCGACTGCAACCATACAAGCAAACTTCCCTCAAGGTCGAGCATTGTCAAAAGCTAGCACCCAAATTTTATGGTCCTTATACAGTTCTCAAGCATGTGGGACAAGCCGCCTATCAGTTAGCTCTGCCCAGTCATTCGAAGCTACATCCTGTTTTTCATGTTTCATGCTTAAAGAAGGTGATTGGAACTAGGTGCCAAATTCAAACCAACCTTCCCGAGTTAGATGAAGAAGGATCCATTTGGCTACAACCAGAAGCAGTTTTGGACCAGCATGAGCATCGCCTACGTCAGAGAACCATCAAGGAAGTGCTAGTCTAGTGGAAAGATACAACTCCAGCAGATGCCACTTGGGAACCAGCTACCATTCTGCAGTAGTTTCCACATCTCAAGCCTTGAGGACAAGGTTGTTTTTAAGGGGGCATACATGTTAGGGTCCTAACCTGCACATAGGTAGAGAAATATATTCGGATGTAATAAAGGTCAATATTAATAAGGCCTTTCAATAAAATAGAATAAGGAGGATGTAAGAAGACCTAATAGAATCTTCCACTTCTAGAAGGATGTTCCTCTAGATGCTTCTCTTGATAGACATTTTTAGTATAAATAAGGGCCAAGGGTATGGAAAACCTATCTTGGAGATTATTGTAACAAAGCACTGCTCGACTGGAGGTTTCCCCCTCGAAGAGGCCTGTGAACATTTCTTTTTGAATCAAAGTGTTATTTATGTTGTTGTTCTTATATCATTTATGTGTTATTGTGGAGATTATGTTGGTTATATTACTGTTATTCTGCCATTTCTAGCATTTTATTTATGTTCTGCATACTTTTTATATTTGGTATATTACAAATTATGTGGGGTCGAAACGAACGCCCATCAAAAGTTGTCAACATAGTCATAGATTTGTTAGAAAAACAGGATCGCAGAGCAATAAAATAAAACAAATGCGGAAATAAAACATAGAAGATATACAATACAATAGAGACACAGATATACATGGTTCACCCAGTGTGGGCTATGTCAACTAGAGAAATTGTCAGGTCCTTCCTTTTTATTATCTAGCAAACTGAAGGGATACAACCTACAAAACACTCATTGTCACTTCCTCTTCTTTCTCTCATAGTCTCCTCTCTCATAATACAATAATCACACACATACACAGCCACAATACAATTCCCTCATAAAAGAGGGTTTCCTTCTAGGGAAAAAATCCCTAAAATAACTTCTATTGTCATATCTGTGACCTTATAATGAACGGTCCAGATTGACTACCAAATTACAATATTTTACAAGGGAATTTTTCCCAATATTTCGCTTCGGGGGTGTTGCCCCCGAATCCCCCGCCAGGGGGAGCTACAAAAATTGTCGTCACCCCTCCCGGACCCCCCTAGTGACAGTTGTGAGGGGGAAATCCCCCACACACCTCCCCGTTAGGGAATGGTGTCCAATCACGGCTGAAACAAACCTCTGAATCAGGAATATAATCAATCTCCACAACCAACAATATCCCACTTGGAGACTAATCAAAACAACTCCACTGTTGTTATACCAGTTGGACTATACTCTACCTTGGACCTAGAAAATTTCTCATCTTCACCTTCATTCTTGAAGACCAAATAAAACTAATAAGGAACTTAGTTTCTCCCTGGTTACTCCCTTTGTTAACATGTCTACAGGATTTTGGCTAGTATGTATCTTTTCCAACTTCAAATCTCCATCTTCCAAGACGGATCGTATGAAATGGTACCTGAGTTGTATATGCTCAGTCTTTGAATGGAAGGCTGAGTTCTTTGCAACATGAATGGAACTCTCACTGTCATAGTACAACCTACTATTCTCCTGCTTCTTTTCCAATTCCTCCATAAACATCCATAACCAAATCATTTCTTTACTAACCTATGTAGCAACAACATACTCTGCTTTTGTTGTTTAAAGTGAAACAACCTTTTGTAGTTTTGACATCTAACTTATTGTTGTTCCACCTATAGTAAAAACAAACTATGTGGTGCTCCTCCTGCTATCTTTATCACTTTCCATATATGAATCAACATACCCTTGTATAATAGTGTTTGAACCTCCAAAATATAATGCATGAGAAGAAGTACCTCTCAAATACCTGAGAATCCACTTTACTGCCTCCCAATGTTCTTTACCTAGATTGTTCATATACCTGCTCACAACTCCCACTGCATGTGCAATATTTGGTCGTGTGCAAAACATCGCATACATCAAGCTGCCAATTGTTCATGAATAAGGGACCCTCGACATGTATTCTATCTCCTCATGTGTCTTGGGACACATTTCCTTAGTTAATTAGAAATGTCTAGCCAAAGGTGTACTAACTAATTTTTCATTCTTCATTCTAAACCTCTCCAAAACCTTCTTTATGTACTCACCATGAGACAATTTCAATTTGTGATTTTTCTTGTCTCTTGGTATTCTCATACCAAGGATTTTCTTTGCAGCACCCAAATCCTTCATGGTAACTGAATTACCTAGTTTTTTCTTGAGAACATTTATATCCTGCATATTAGACCTTGCAACAAGCATGTCATATACATACAATAGCAATATAACATATCTTCCATTTTCTATCTTTTTAAAATAAACACAATGATCATAATGACATCTACTATAACCTTGTTTTGTCATAAACCTGTCAAACTTCAAATACCACTACCTTGGAGATTTCTTTAGGCCATACAATCTCTTCTTCAACCTGCATACCAAATTTTCCTTCCCTTTGACCTCATACCCCTATGGTTGTTGCATATAAATCTATTCCTCCAAATCCCCATGGAGAAAAGTTGTTTTTGCATCTAATTGTTCAAGATGCAAATCCTCTATTGCCACAAGACTTAAAATAGTCCTAATTGAAGTCATATTAACAAAATGAGAAAATATTTCATCAAAATCTATACCTTTCTTTTTTTCAAACCCATTTACAACAAGTCTATCCTTCTACCATATTTTTCCTCCATCTTCTTCCTTCGACCTGTAAACACATTTATTCTGCAATGCTCTTTTTCCTGCAGGCAACTGAACCAAGTCCCAAGTCTAGTTATTTACCAAGGAATCCATTTCCTCTTTCATTCCTTTCTCCCACTTCTTTTTAGTGTCTACCTGTATTGTCTCTTCATAACATTTTGGTTCACCAGAATCAGTCAACAATAAATAACACAATGAAGGAGAGTATCGTTCATGGGGTCTACTTAACTTGGTATATCTTCTAACAATACTTGCAGGAGTTTGAGATACATGTTGCTCATTTTGTTGTACATTTTAATTTTTTGGTACCTTTGGAATTTCTTTTTCAGTGATCTCATCAAGCACTATGTATTTTGGTTTTTCTTTTTCCTGTTTCTTTCCCTGCAACTGATCTTTGTACATGACCTTCTCATTGAATATGAAAACTCTACTCCTAATTATTTTTTGATTTTCATAATCCTATAAGAGATAACCAAAATCATTAACACCGTATCCAATAAAGGTACACTTCTTGGATTTCTCCTCAAGCTTTGTTTTATTTTCTTTATCAATATGGACAAATGCTTCACAACTGAAAGTCTTCAAAAATGAATAGTTTACCATTTTACCTATCCATGCCTCCTTTGGAATGACACCATCCAAATAACTTAAAGGTCCTTTTTTTATCATGTAAACAACAATATCTATAACATCTACCCAAAACTGTAAGGGAAACCCTGCATGCAATCTCATACTCCTTGCTCGCTCCATGATTGTCCTGTTCATCCTTTCTAACACACCATTTTATTGTGGTGTTCCTGGAAATGTCTTCTCTCTATGAATCCCATGGTATAAACAGTAATCATCAAAATCCTTTCTGCAATATTCAACTCCATTGTCTGATTTGAGACACTTCAACCTTTTTCATGTCTCATTCTCAACCAAATCTTTCCATTTCTTAAAAGTGTCAAAAACATAAGATTTTTGTTGAATGCAATAAACCCAAGTTTTTCTAGTTGCATCATCAATAAAAGTAACATAATAATGAGATCCACCAACAGATGATACCTAAGACCATCCCCATACATCTGTTTGCACAAGATCTAACTTTTCATTCTTCTTTACCTTTCCAACTCTGAGAAATATGTCTCTATTTTGTTTTCCATAAACACAATGCTCACATAAATCCAAATCAATTTGTTTAAGGTATGGAAACAAATTCCTTTTGTGAATTATTTGCATCCCCTTCTCACTCATGTTTCCAAGCTTATGATGCCAAAGAGTTGTATCCACTCTTGTAGAAGCTAAAGAGATAGAATAACCAGTATTACCAGTACATAAATACAATGTACCTACCTTCTCTCCTTTTTCTATCACCAGTGATCCTTTGGTGACCTTCCATACCTTATCTATAAATATGGTTATACAACCTTCACTTGCCAATTGCCTTGTTGAAATTAGATTTTTCCTTAGATATGGAACATGTCTTACCTCTTTCAACAACCATTGGTTTCCATTTTTTTTCTTTATTTGTACCTGTCCCATTCCAACAATTTTTCATGGTGCATCATCACCCAAATGAACCTATCCAAAATCACCTTGAACATAATCTAGAAAATGTTTCCTATGGGGTGTGGCATGAAATGAGGCCCTTGAATATACTACCCAAAACTTAGAAATATTATCTATAGAAAGAATCAAAGCATCTTGTAACACATCACCTATTACATTTGCTTCCTGATTTTTCTCCTGTTGTCCATTTCTTTGTTTCTTTGGAGATCTGCAGTATTTTTTCAGATGTCCTTTCTTCCCACAAATCCAACACTCTATCTTTCCCAGTCTGGATTTGGATTTTCCTTTCCTATAATTCCCACAGTTCCCTGATCCCTTTCCTCTATCCTTTTGTCTTCCCCTGTTCTCCATGTTTAATGCATTACCTGATGTCTCACATGTGATTTTCCATCGCATTTCCTCTCTAAGTATAACACCAACAAAATCATCAAATTTTAAAGTGTTTGAACCAGAGATAGAGTTACTTACATCCATGAACAAGTCGTTCCAGCTTTATGACAATGAGGACAAGATTAGAAGATCCCTAACCTCATCATCAAAGTCCACTTTTACACAACTTAGTTTATTAGTAATTGTATTAAATTCATTTAAATGATCTGCAACAGACCCACCTTGTTACACGTCAAAATTGCTCAGATGGATAAGTGTCGCATTGTCCCTATCAATCGTCGTAAGTGTCGCATCTTCCCTACAACTTTCGTAAGTGTCGCAAGTTGATCACTAGTGTCGCAAACGATGTTCAGACATGATGCCATGATAACGACACTAAGGAGGCACTTATGACATCTCACATGACTGATTTGAAGGAGGAGAACTAGTTTACTGGGATTAAATGACTCTTGACACCTGAAAGGAGCCCTAAAACGGAGGTTTGGAGGAGGAACGCTCCCCTACTTCAGCTGCAGAAGTGCTGGCGCTCCCCTATCATGCTTTAGGGAGCGTTATAATGCTTCCTAGACCCTTTTGGAGGAGCATTGCTCATCTTAAGAGCGTTGGCGCTTCCCCAAGGCTTACCAAGGAGTGCTACAACGCTCAGAGACCCCTTCTGAAGGAGCGCTCCCTAATTTGGGTCAGTTGTTAGCCCGTTGAGAAGAATAAGGGGAGGGACATTCGAGATTAGGAGGCATTTGTGCTCGAATTCTTGTTTTCATCAACAGATCCCTGATCTATGGAGAAGGTTCCCAACTAGTTCTAAACATAACCCAAGAGGTTAAGCTCCTCTTAACCTATATAAACAGGCTCTACGATGGTGGAAAGGGGGGAAGAAAGAATTGAACATATGAAACTTATGATCTTGAAGGAAACTTACAGTCAGCCAAAGAAGAGTGATCAGTGAAGCTGTTGTTATCCAGGTTGTGGATCTTTCAGGCAAGGGTTAGACGAAGAGGACTTGACGAAGCTATTGCATTCGCATCTACAATTGTAAGTACTGCTGTCATTATTCTCATTAATATGACACGCTTGGCCTGTTTCTTTCTAGTTTGTGTCTGATGTTACATGAACTTATCATTTAGTGATAGATATGTTTTCAAGCTAATGTCAATAGAGTAGGAAGTGGAGCGCAAGTCGGAGCATGCAGGGACAAACGTCGATTAAAAGGTACTCCTGTTATCTTTCCTTCTCATTCATTAGTTTAGATAGATTTGAAAGGAATTCAGTGTCCATGTTAAGCATTTTTCTGTCTAGGGTTAAGGTCAAGCCTTAGAGGTGATCTACCTGTCCGCAGGGAGATTTTCCTACAACAGAAACTGGCGACTCCACTGGGGAGATAGCCTCAATTCGAAACCTCTTGTTTGGATTTTTTCTCCTCATTGACCTTGTTCTATCCCTTGATTGGTTCAGACCTGGTTCACCCCTCTTTGATTAGTTTCATGAGCTGATTGGCTCCTTGTCCCATCATACTCAGCATACTTGTCAAGTTTGAACTTTAATTTTTGAAATTTCTTGACATTTCTGGAACTTTTAGACCCTGGTGCCCCTGTCCCAGTGTTAACAGAGCGCCAGCGCTCCTAAAGGGTTTACACAGAGCGTTGTAACGCTCCTTGCCCTTGGCAACAGAGCGCCAGCCTCTTTTGGCCCAGAAACCTTCCAAAATTGCATTTTTTTGGATTTTTGCCTTTGTGTTCCTTTGCTGAGTGATCTAGTGAGTCAATTTTTCTTCCTTATCTAGCCTTGACATCTGTCTTTTTGAAGAATAAGCACCTTACTGTTCGGATCTTGTAGCCTCCTTCACTTGTTCATTGAGTTTTTCCTGTTGAGTGAAATTTGAAACTTCTGCATTGTTCTTCTCTCCTCATCAGCTGAGTAAAAACCTTGGTGAAGGTCATCAAAGGCCTACAGACCTCTTCATCTTGATTTGAGTCAAGGTCATTGTTCTTCAATTTTTGCTTGTTGGGTGTAAAATTTTTGTTTTCTCTTTGATTGTTTCCTTTCCTTCGCTTTTTCATTTTTGATTGATACGAAGGGTGTATTGTTTGTATGACTTTTTCTTATGCTAGTTTGGTTTTCATTCATACCAAGAAGATAATTAGCAAAGATAAGCATTGTGTTGTATTGATCATCGTCCATACACAAACAATTAAAGATATCTTCATGATTGATTGAGCATATTAGAAGGCATTTAAAAATTTTTGCATCACATCAGGATTTGATTGAGAAAAGAATTGTTTGAGGGCATCCCGTAGTTGTTCTTATTAGTGAAAGAACTCTCTCTCTCCCTTAACTAGATGTTCATCGAAATGAAATGACTATTTATCATGATCGATGCATTCTTTGGGTCTGAGTCATAATTCCATTTGTTTCACTTCCATGCACCCCTTTGCGTAAAGAACAACCATAAAAATCAACGCCAATTAAAATTTATCTAGAACTTTTTCTTTGCTAGAATCCTCCACCAATAGTAGAATAGGTGTAGTACTTTGGATTAGGCTGTGAGCATAACTCTCCAAAGTTGTCAAAACAAACATTAGCATCCTGAGTTAGGGAGAGTCAAATCCAGTTATCGTATAAGTCTGCCTGGGATCCCCCTCTCACACAGGGGTTACGCACGAGGTTGCATTCGGCTAAGCTACGGGGACTAACCCTCTGTGGTTTAACTGATTGTGGTGGTCAGATCGTATTATGGGGATCACTTTGAGGTAAATCCACAATTACTGCGTGGAAGCCTCTTAGTTGGTTTCGGGCTTGATACCCTGCCCATATGTTCGGATCGAACTGTCGACTGTTCCCGCCCAGGGGTTGACTGCGAATTGGTAAACTTAGCGGCCGTAATCTTTAGGGTCTTACACAAGGTGACAGTGACGGGAAGTCTCACTGTACCTGGAGCAGACATTGGTCAAACTCACTCGGGCTCCTTGGAGGGTAAATCCACAATTACTGCGTGGAAGCTTGCACCAAGGCGTAAGTCTGTTAAGCAGGTCGCCATTGTAACTGTTCCACCCTATCCCCGCCCCTTCTGGACTTGATCACGCGACGTTGGATTTCATCACCAACTAGTATGTTCATCAAAAGAAGGTCCTGTTTGTTTGGTTGTGATTCTTAGATTTTTATTAGCGTGTGTTGTTTCTTACGAGTAGTTGGCTCTAGATTTTCAGTGTGTTCTGCCTTTCTCCACAATTGAGCCCGTGGATGATCAAGGTCTTCGTCGATCACGTAGGATGCAAGGGCTGCCTCCAGAAGGCTATCAACCCTTACCTCCTAACCCCCCCGAAGATGACCACCGTAGAGAGGTAGAAAACCCATCTGACATTGAAAGTGCTATTGCTCTTCCGTCAGATAACCCGGAAGACGCTTTTGTCACGATTGCGAATCCCACTTCGGTGACCCCTCTCGAACCACTTTTACTTCGTTTAGACTCCCTTGGGAATGTCATAGACGAAGAAGTCCCATGATTACCAGAGAGGATTTTTACTGAAACGTATATGGGATCCACGCAACCCATCTTTGGTGAGGAATATAGGACTCCTATTCGTCCTAGCACCGCAGTAAATATCAATCCCACACCTGCTCGTTCTATTTGGAGGACTCCATCAGGACGCGATCTTTATGAACATTTCGAACCCACTCGACAACCGTTCCATCCTGATAACCCTCCTAGTGAAACAGGACCATCCGGTCAAACCATGAGTCACCCAGTCGATCGGGTTGTTAACCCTACTGCCACACCAACGCAAGTCCATCCTAATAATGGACCCATCACATCCGCTCACCCAAGAATATAGATCTCGGCTGGCCAAACACAACCAGCTGGAGGGAAACCACCATCCAACACACTTTTTCCTCCTGGAGGACTACCGTTCCATGGAGGACCTACCCCTTCCGGGGGGCAGCCTCTTTTTCATCCTCCTCCTAGAGGGCAACCTCCGTCTTCCAGTCATACCTCGGTCATAAATCCACCACTGGCAAGGGAGAAAACCCCGTTGGTTGGAAACCCTTCACAGCCCTGGAGAGTATCTTCAGGAGGCACTTTTACTCAACCCCACGTTAGGGGGCACTCTTCCAATAACCCATTGGGAGGGGTACCCAATCCTATTCCTTCCGGGACATCTTACCCACAATCTCATCCAGGTGGCATCCAAAACACCACCTGGAGTACTCCAGGACCACAGTCTCATCCTCCTCATGGGTCTAATGTGTACCCACCTCCGGGATCTACTCCTTACCATCCTCAAGGACAAAATGTTATCCTCCGCATGGGCAAGCAAATCACCTGGACTATAATGCTCAAAACCCACCGGGTCATGCCAACATCTCTCATTCATCATCGAATCCTTATTATCCTGGCCAACAACAACCGTATGTAGGAGGACCTACTGGGCACAACTATCCATCTAACCCAGCTTATGTTCCTACCGGTGTTCCTATGCCACACCAGTATCATTCGCAAATTAACCGATAGCTACCTTTCCTTGCGACTCTGGATCTCCCAGAATTGTCTCGGTTAACTAATGATCCTATTTCTCATTCAGCGGTTTGGCCAACCATTTCAACTAAACTTCCTTCTGATATTCCGAAATTTGACGAAAACCCTGGTGAAGATCCAAACAACCATGTTATGACTTTCCATTTGTGGTGTTCATCAGACTCCCTCATGGATGATTCTATCTGTTTGCCTCTTTTCCAACGAACACTTATCGGTTTGGCAACAAAGTGGTATATTGAACTACCACGTGCTTCTTTTAATGATTTCAATTCCCTTGCCATGTCTTTCCTCACGCACTTTCAACTACCTATTCGCTACGAAACGGGTACTGAACTCTTGACCTCCCTTCGTCAAACTAATGCCGTGCATATCTCCGACCATATTCATGAGTGGAGACGACGACGGAGGATGATCAAGGCCGTCATCCCCGACATACTATTGGCGGAATGGTTCACGAAATCACTGCTACCACCGATCGCTCACGATGTTTCTATGGGTGGTGCAGTCACCGAGGAACAAGCCATCGCTCGGGATCAGTATTTAGATTTGGTTTATTCCCAATCTAGTACTCTGTATGATTTTCTTACTAACGCTACTCGAGCTAATACCGATCCATCTAAACCATCATCCTCATCTCATGCGGATGGTGTCATCAGCTCCGTCAAAGGTCAACCTATTTCCCAATCGCTTACACCCTCCTCTACCTCCCCGCAAACTCAGATCTCTGAGATGAATGCAGTTCAATCTGCCCCTTCACAACAATCCAGAGGTAAGAAGAAAACAAAGAATAGATCAAAGAATAATAATGAACAAATAAAGAATCAAATGCCTGCTGCCGAAAAGCAAACACAACGGAAGTTGAAATTCCCGTGTCTCATTTGCGGTGACGATCACTACACCCGAGATTTCCCTCATCGTGATGAAATGGCCAAAATTTTCCAAGGAAAGCCCCAACCCGCTGTGTTTACTCATCCTTTTCCTCAGTAGCAATCCATGGTTTCTCAAACCCCCTCGCCTGGGGGAAGTTCTAGCAATCCTCATGATGAGGCCTCGTCGAGTGCACATATTTATATGTTTAACGGAGTTAATTTAACCACTCGCTCTAAGGCATACGACACACCAGGTAACCCTAATAAAGGAAAAGACGCTAATGGTACTGGCACTTTACCAGATCCGTCATCATCCTCCGTCACTCTCTCATCGGTTAATCCTCCATCTAGACCACTCCAGATCGAGAAACCCACGTTCGACTCTATCCTACGCCCTCCTAAGAGCACCATCCGGAAATCTACATTCAATCCTAATTCACAGGCTGCCCAAAATTACAATATTGTAGAAGATTTGGCCCAAGCCCCGTGTGCCATGTCCGCCTTGGAAGTTTTGCAGCACTGCCCCAGTCAACGTAAAACGCTCTTAGCCACTCTTGGCGCTGTTGATCCTGAGTCGTCCAACCAGATCATGTTTAACCTGGATAATTATACGTCTCGACTCTCCCACCAACTTACTTTCCAAGTTGATGTTGTTGTCCACAATCAACAAATCCCCCGAACCATTCTGGATGAGGGAGCCTCGACTTGTGTCATGTCTTTGGCGTGATGGAAAGGTTTAAAATCACCAGCACTCAATAAATCCCCAACGATGTTACGTGCCTTCGATGGGCGAGGTTTTCATCCTCATGGGCTTTTACAGTCCCTGCCCATCCAATTGGGTGGAAAAACTGTTACCATTGATGTCGAGGT
>ML778374.1:73929-88958 GCA_009831015.1 Picea engelmannii | reverse complement strand
AAGAGGTACTCATCTATCTGGATGGGGGAAAAATTGAAAGGAGCAAGCCAAGCAGTCTCTTGAGAACATCATCCAACACTTCTTAGAGTCGCCCTTGAACACGACACTTTGTCACTTTGCACATATCATAATCCGTTGAACCTTTGCACTGAGCCAATCCTTTGAGTTTCCTTTCACTCCTTTGAGTCACCCGACGCAAGTCACGGTACCCACTGCATAGTTTTGGTCCATGTCATGTTTCTTTGTTGTGCCTCAGTGTTCAAGGGAAGTATCCGCCTCAAGAGTCAACCATCCCAAATATCTTGTTTCACAACCCGTGTCAGTCCATGTTCTTTTAATCTACCAATTACATCTTCATACACATTTCGCGTCATTGATGGGGGATACATCAAGGCCCTCCCTCGACGGGTATATTCCTGTCGACTTCAACACATTATCCGGGAATTAGACTTAGAAACTAATTAGTACTTTGGGACCTGCATGCCTCAATGGCAGGCCTCCTCACGTTCGATAGTGGGTTTACATCATTGACCTCTGATCGAATGATTTCGCGAATGTTCGACTTCAGCTCATCTATTCACGTTCGGTGGAATGTACTAAGATACCTTGGGAATCATTGACATTAATGGTGATCTCCCTCGCACTTGTTAACGGTTTACCTCATTGACCGGTAATCAAGTGGTTTCTGCCATGTTCGACACCAAGACATCTATTCACATGGTTAGAATCGTATCACGCAGGGATTGGTTAGAAGACCCTGGGCTGAGTAAGTCACTTTGATATATGTTTCACCCAGGTTGCGTAGGAGTTCTGGACTAAGAACACGTACATTGTTACATAGATCCACTTTGTATTGGTCGTGGCTATGTCTTGTCATCTCGTAGATCCACTGTGTATTCTTCGTGGCTACAATCAGTCTGAGTCATCAAAGTATAGATCCACATTGTATCTTCGGTGGCTATACCCTTTATCAATACAATTATGGATCCCCAGTGTATACTATGGTGGCCATATCTGAAATCTTGATCATCCAAGCATAGGTATGCCTGCCTTGGGTTTTGGAACATGTCATGATATTTGTTGGATGTTTGTGTGCAGCTTTAATCAGGTTCTCCAAGTCCATACCCTTGCTTGAACGTCTACAAATCATTTCAGTCATCGGTTCACATCTTCTGACTTCATACTTTGGGGGGCATTCTATTACACGTCAAAATTGCTCAGATGGATAAGTGTCGCATTGTCCCTATCAATCGTCGTAAGTGTCGCATCTTCCCTACAACTTTCGTAAGTGTCACAAGTTGATCACTAGTGTCGCAAACGATGTTCAGACATGATGCCATGATAATGACACTAAGGAGGCACTTATGACATCTCACATGACTGATTTGAAGGAGGAGAACTGGTTTACTGGGATTAAATGACTCTTGACACCTGAAAGGATCCCTGAAACGGAGGTTTGGAGGAGGAACGCCCCCCTACTTCAGCTGCAGAAGCGCTGGCACTCCCCTATCATGCTTTAGGGCACGTTATAATGCTGCCCAAACCCTTTTGGAGGAGCACTTCTCATCTTAAGAGCGCTGGCGCTTCCCCAGGGCTTACCAAGGAGTGCTACAACGCTCAAAGACCCCTTCTGAAGGAGCGCTCCCTAATCTGGGTCAGTTGTTAGCCCGTTGAGAAGAATAAGGGGAGGGACATTCGAGATTAGGAGGTAGTTGTGCTCGAATTCTTGTTTTCATCAACAGATCCCTAATCTATGGAGAAGGTTCCCAACTGGTTCTAAACATAACCCAAGAGGCTAAGCTCCTCTTAACCTATATAAACAGGCTCTATGATGGTGGAAAGGGGGGAAGAAAGAATTGAACATATGAAACTCATGATCTTGAAGGAAACTTACAGTCAGCCAAAGAAGAGTGATCAGTGAAGCTGTTGTTATCCAGGTTGTGGATCTTTCAGGCAAGGGTTAGACGAAGAGGACTTGACGAAGCTGTCGCATTCGCATCTACGATTGTAAGTACTGCTGTCGTTATTCTCATTAATATGACACGCTTGGCATGTTTCTTTCTAGTTTGTGTCTGATGTTACATGAACTTATCATTTAGTGATAGATCTGTTTTCAAGCTAATGTCAATAGAGTAGGAAGTGGTCATATCTTGTTTTTTCCACAGAGCTCAGTGAGGAGCAAAGGATTGGAGCGCAACTCAGAGCGTGTAGGGACAAACGTCGATTAAAAGGTACTCCTGTTATCTTTCCTTCTCATGCATTGGTTTAGATAGATTTGAAAGGAAGTCAGTGTCCACGTTAAGTATTTTTCTGTCTAGGGTTAAGGTCAAGCCTTAGAGGTGATCTACCTGTCCGCAGGGAGATTTTCCTACAACACACCTTCTGACATCTTCATACTAAATAATATCTTCATTAGAAATACCTGATTGGATGTCGAGGGTTTTTCATATAGTTTAGCCAATGCGTCCATCAGCTCCTTCTTTGTCTCTTTTCTTTTGAAATATAGAAATCCACCGACATTTCCAGGCTCAGCTGTATCGTTCCTAGTGCCTTTCTGTCAAGAACCTCCCATTCTTCGTCCGTCATGGTCGTCGTCTTATTTTCTGTTCCTCCCAATCGTAGCAATAGATACTTCTGATATAAATAATCTTCCATATGAATCTTACATAACTATTATTTTTGGCCGTTAAGTTTCTCAACCTTAAACTTTTCATCTTCCTCCATTTCTCCCACTCGAACCAGGAACCCTCTTTTCCTACGATTTGCCTTCCTCTTTGGTACCAGTTGTTAGAAAAACAGGATCACAAAGAAATAAAATAAAAAAATTGTGGAAATAAAACATAGAATATACACAATACAATAGAGACACATATATACGTGGTTCACCTAGTGCGGGATACGTCCACTAGAGAAATTTCTAGGTCCTTCCCTTTTATTATCTAGCAAAATGAAGGGATACAACCTACATCACACCCATTGTAACTTCCTCTTCTTTCTCTCATAGTCTCCTCTCTCAACATACAACAATCACACACATACACAACTGCAATATAATTCACTCATAAAAGAGGGTTTCCTTCTTGGGAACAAATCCCTAAAATAACTTCTACCATCATATTTGCGACCTTATAATGAACAATCCAGATTGACTATGAAATTACAATATTTTACAAGGAAATTTTTCCCAATATTTTGCTTTAGGGGCACTGCTCCAAATCCCCCGCCAGGGGGGAGCTACAAAAATTTTTATCACCCCCCTTGGACCTCCCTGGAGATAGTTATGGGGGGGAAGCCCCCCACAACCCCCCATTAGGGAATGGGGTCCAAGCATGCCATAAACAAACCTCTAAATAAGGAAGATAATCAGGATCCACAACCAACAAGATTGGGATAGAGTCGGAGAGCCAATGGATTTCCAACAAGTTAGGGATATCATGTACCTCACAACACCTTCATCAATTATAGTGTGCTTCATGGTAATTTTCATGTACTCCACATGGATTTGAAAGGCCACGTGGTAAGGTAAGCAAGGCCTAACATTCATGATGTCAAACTTGATAACCTTCGATCCACATGGGTTTAGAGATCCTAATGCAGATAACAAGGTGTTCCTCTATGAAGGACATGTCTAGAGCACCTCCAAATCTGACATCGCACAAGGGGTTTGGCCTAGATCTTCGACAATCAAATAATTATGGGTGCCTCTGGCATTAGGATTATGGGAAGAGTGCTTTAGTACTTCTTTCGGAATACAAGGTAGAGGATCCGTCTTTTCGATCTGCAAGGGTTTTTTCAGAGAAGGAAGAGACTATGGACCTACAACAGTCTATGAAGAAACGTAATCATGACATCAAGTGGCTACATCAATATGAGACTTGACCATATTGACACATAGATGGCCACCTTCATGTGTTGAGAAAGTTTGACTCTTGTTTGATGCATTTCCAATGTTGGGGGTCGCTGAGGCCATGTGTTGATTATGTGGAAATGGATTTTTTAGCACAACGGGAAGCTGCGATAAAAGCCTCAAGGATTCCTCAATTTTTGGGCATAGGTGGGTAAGGTGATCATCTTTACAAAGTTTACAAGGAAACTTCACCTTCCGTTTTTTTTTCTTTCCCTCACTAGCATTATTATTTGATCTATCATTGTTAGTGTTTTCATTTGCTTTATTATTATTTTTCCCACCATTACAATTATTGATCTAGATGGATATCAGTGGCCACCCACCTTTTCCAACTGGCTCAAAACAGTTTTCTAACAATTTTGGCAATTTACTATTTTTAGCAGTTTTAACTTTCGAGGCCATTTTGAGGGTCTAAATGAAGGTTTTTCAGGATTGATATCCTAAATGATATCCAAATGAATGATTGAGTCCCCAAAATGAATCTCCTCAATGATGCCTTTCCAACAGTCTATCACACGTCTAAAACAAATATCGTATGCAAAAGTTACGACCCCAGGAAGTTGATGTACTAACTTACCCAAACGGGGCCCACATGACTTTTGGTGCTTCATCTCCTAGGGTTAGGTTTTTGGATGTCTAGGATTTTTTGCATTCTTGATTATTGTAAAAATACCTTTAGAGCCTCATTGCAACCTTATTCATGTGAATTTGTGCTACTGTCACATCTCTTCTCAGAGATAAGCTGCCACCATTCCAGCAAGCTTGTTTCTGTTGCATTTTATAGTTTCAGCTTATTTCGATATTGAATAGAAAACCATTTTTATTGTATCTCTGTTATTTTTTGTTAAGCACCTGTTAATAATCTGTATTCATTTCGTTCTTCTCATAAAATCCAGATCAGTGGTATCAGAGCGGTCTTCTCCTTGTCGTCTTAATGCATGTCCCCAACGAGGTTGGAGTACAAAGAGTTGGGTCTCGAACTTGTTTCTCTTGAGGACAGAAGCTCTTGCACGCCCAAGATACCTCCCATGGAAAGAGAAAAGAAATATGATGGGATAGGAGATCCTTTCAAACTATTTATTGAGGAATCCCTCACACAACAGAGGAAGGAGATGATGGATAGTTTATCGCAAATCCTTCAGCAGCTACCAACAGGCGATGCATCTTCTTTGAACGGAGGCGCCATCCCCTTCAAGGTACAAATAAACTTTGATATTCCTATATTTGAAGGTCAGATAAATGCAGATGTTGTAGACAAGTGGTTGAATCTACTAGAAGGGTATTTTTCTGTCCATAAATTTTTAAATAGAGAAAATATTACTTTTGCGCTCCTCAAAGTCATTCCCCATGTCAAAGATTGGTCGGAAACTTTCTGTGAGCAAAAGGAAATAGAGGAAACCTCATTATTTTTAGTCATGGCCACCAGGGAATCCTTTAGGGATACTATTAAGGAACAATACTACCCTGTCGGAAGTTATGATGACTTGTATACCAAATGGACCATACTGCAACAAGAAAGAGACCAAGCAGTGCCAGATTTCACAAATATCTTCCATACCCTGAGCACCAAGTTGGGTATCAAAGATTCGGAGAGACACATGGTTCTCAAGTATCGTAGTTCTCTGCATATGTACATCTAGACTGAAATGGAATTTCTAGTCATCTCATCCTTGGGCATGGCCTACCGATATGCCGTCAAAATCGACCAAAGGATCAAACAAAAGATACGGAAATTTGGGCCTAGAAACCCCTCACAACAAAATCTAGGAAAGGGTGACCCCAACCCACCAAACAAAGGACAGAGAAAATATCGACATTATCAGGACAACCATTCCAAGCCGCAAGAAAATAAGGACAACGGAAAGACAAAGAAAGATACCAGGAAGTGGTGCAACTTCCATAAGATCCCTTGGCATAACATGGTTGACTATCGCTCAAAGCAGTCGCTGGTGGTTGAAGTGAAAGCCTCTAAATCAGATGTGGATTTTGACTCTGAGCCAGAACTAGAAAGGGGAATATGGATCATTGATGCAAAACCTAGTGCCACCGTTGCTACCACCAAGCTCCAGCCTGGTGAACCAGACGAGCCAGAAGAAGGAGAGTGCCTCTTCCATTCACAGATGTGGGTAAAAGGAACCCCGCTTCACTTCATCATTGATAGAGGTATCTAGAAGAACCTCATCTCAACATAGGTCATCAAGCGGCTAGCCCTACCAACAATGCCAAACCCACAACCCTACACCATTGGATGGCTCCGCAAAGGAAGCGATCTCCGCGTCAGCCAACAGTGTCGACTGTCATACAACATGAAGCCCTTCAAAGAAAAGGTATTGTGTGATGTTGCTCCTCTCAAAGTTTGTGATGTTATTTTGGGTCAACCTTATTTATGGAAATGTCATGTTGTATATGAGTCTAGGTGTCATCGTGTTATAATTACTTTGAATAGGAAATTGTACAGGATACCCGAGGAAGTCCCGCCTAGTTCTATTTCCTTGATCTCTGCTAACCAATGTAGGAAGGTCATCTCTTAGGTGAGGAAGTTTGTCTTCTTTTTTATTCACTCTCACAATAAGCGAAAGATCATAGCCACATCCAGGGTCTCTGCGGCCGACCTCTGCACACAACAGAAGCAAGTAGATAAGGTCGTGGAAGAATACTCAGATATCTTCTCCTCACCTATGGGGGTACCTATGGACTGTCAGGTCAAGCACCCCATCAATCTGACCCTCGACACACCGTTGTCCAATGGGTGAGTCTATCATCTCTCTTTTTTATAGAATGAGGAGATCAAGCGACAAATCCAAGAACTACTCCAGAAGGGGCACATCCACCCCAGCTCATCACCTTACAGGAGCCCAATCGTGCTGGTATAGAAAAATATGGAACCTGGTGACTCTGTATTGATTACCGAGCTTTAAATAAAATCACAGTCAAAACCCGGTACCTGATTCTCGAATCGATGACCTCCTTGATCAACTCATGGGGGCCAAATACTTCAGTAATATTGATCTAAGTCTAGCTACCACCAGGTCCCAATAGAAAAAACGAATGTATGGAAGACTACCTTCAAGTCAAAGGAAGTCCTTTTTGAATGGTTGGTCATTCCCTTCAGTGATCCAGGTGGATATCAGTGGCCACCCACCTTTTCCAACTGGCTCTAAACAACTTTCTAGCAATTTTGGCAATTTACTATTTTTAGCAGGTTTTAACTTCCGAGGCCATTTTAAGGGCCCAAATGAAGGTTTTTTGAGATTGAGGTTCTCAAAGATAGTTGAAGGCATGATTTATCCCCCAAAATTAATCTCCTCAATGATACCTTTCCAACGAACTATCACACGCCTAAAACGGAGATCGTATGAAAACGTTACGACCCTGGGAAGTTGATGTACTCACTTACTCAAACGGGGCCCACATGAATTTTGGCGTTTCATCTCCTAGGGTTAGATTTTTGGATGTCTAGGACTTTTGGCATTCCTGTTTATTGTAAAAAGGCCTCCAGAGCCTCATTGTAATCATCTTCTTGCGAATGCGAGTAGCCGTCACATCTCTTCTCAAAGATAAGCTGTCACCATTCTAGCGAGTCTTTCACTCTGTATTTTTACAGTCCCTGTACATTTATTTCATTAATAGAAATCATGTATTACTGTATATTGGTGTTGATGGTTGCATCTCTGATACATTTCTGTTATATTATTGAACATCTGTGATATCTCTGTGCATTTCTTTATTATATCTCCTATCTCATTTCGTGCCGAAAATAATCTGGATCAGTGGTATCAGAGCAGGCTTCTCTTGATCGTTTTTCAGTGCATGTCCCCGACGAGGTCCGAGTATAGAAAGTTGGGTCTCAAGCTTGTCTCTCTTGAAGACAATCGCTCTCGCACACCCAAGAAACCCTCAATGGTAGAAGGAAAGAAAAATGACAGAGCATACGATCCTATCAATATGTTGCTTGAGCAAGCTCTCACGCGACAGAGGGACGAAATGATGGAGAATTTTTCCCACATCCTTCAATGCTTGTCGATAGCATCAGACGCATCTTCATCAAGCGGCCACTTTGGAAGCACCTCACCTTTCAAGGTACAAGTTAACTTTGATATTCCTGTATTTGAAGGATAGATAGATGCAGAAGCCCTAGAAAAATGGTTAACTCTGCTAGAAGGTTATTTCTCTGTTCACAATTTTTCCGACAAAGAAAAGATCACCCTCACACTCCTTAAAGCTCTCCCTCATGTCAAACATTGGTGGGAAACTTACTGGGAGAAAATTTCCACAGAGGAGTCTTGAATATATGGGGCCGATCCCACTTGAGTTTTTTTTTGTGAATGCAGTAAAGGAACAGTATTACCCTGTTGGCAACTATGAGGACCAATACATGAGATGGACCACACTGCGGAAAGAGAGGGGCCAAGCAGTTCTGGAGTTCACCAATACCTTCCATATCTTGCACACCAAGCTAGTTATCAAAGACTCTGAGCAACATTTGGTTCTAAAATACCGTGGCACTCTACACAGATACATCTAGACTGAAATGGATTTTCTGGACATCTCATCACTCGGTGTTGCTTATCAATATGATGTTAAATTGAGAAGAAATTTAAGCACTAGAACAAACGGGAGTTCAGGTCTACAAATCCGCAACAACCAAAGCATGACAAAGACGGCCCTAACAAACAGTTCCCCAAAAACCAGTCCAAGACACAGAAAAAGAAGGGTCACGGGAAGACAAAGAAGGACACTGGAAAATGGTGTGATTTCCACAAAATCCCCTGGCACAACATCGATGAATGTCATTCAAAACAGTCATTGGTGGTTGAGATCAAAGACAAGTATCCGAACCTTGATTCCGAATCTGATTCTAAAAATACTGGCAAAGGACAGATCATTGACGCAGACCCCACTGCTATTGTCGCAACCGCAGCAATTCAACCAGAAGAACCAACAGATCCTGAAGAGGGGGAGTGCCTTTTTCATTCAAAGATGTGGGTGAAGGGGACCCCACTGCATTTTATTCTTGATAGCGGAAGCCATAAAAACCTCATCTCAATAGAGGTCGTCAAATGGTTGGGATTGTCGACAACACCACACCTGCAGCCATACAACATTGGGTGGCTTCGACAAGGACGAGATCTTCGTGTCAACCAACAGTGTCGATTGTTATACAACATCCAACCCTTCAAGGATGAGGTATTATGTGATGTTTCCCCACTGGATGTATGTGATGTTCTCTTGGGCCAACCATATATGTGGAAGCACCATGCTATTTATGAGTCTCGACCCCACAGTGTCATTGTTTCTATGGGGGGTCATCTCTATAGAATACCAGAGGTAGTTTCGACTACTGATCCACCTAAAAAGTGCCTCAAGGTAGTATCTCATACTGCAAAATTTAGCTTCTTCACAATCTGTTCAAAAGGAGAACAGAAGGACACTACAACCACTACAGCCTCGCCCCAAGCACCTTCTATCAAACAGAAGCAAGTCGACAAGGTTGCACCAAAGTGCAAAGATTCCTTCTACACATCGTCCTCTCATGTAGCCCGACTTGTTGAACAGCCTCAACCTCAAAAGGTTCGTGACAAACTTCCACAAACTGAGCAGCGCGACATCTCCAGCAAGACAAACAACTCACCAAGATGAAGATTCAACAAACACTTTTCCTTCTCCCCTGGGAAATCAACGCAATGGAGACCATTGCTTCCTAAGGAGGGAGGATTGATCCAAGTGGATATCAATGGCCACCCACCTTTTCCAACTGGCTCAAAACAACTTTCTAGCAATTTTGGCAATTTACTATTTTTAGCAGGTTTTAACTTCCAGGGCCATTTTGAGGGCCCAAATGAAGGTTTTTAGAGATGGAGGTTCTCAATGATATTCAAAGAATGATTGAGCCCCCAAAATGAATATCCTCTACGATACCTTTCCAACGATCTATCACATGCCTAAAACGGAGATCGTATGCAAAAGTTACGACCCTGGGAAGTTGATGTACTCACTTACTCAAACAGGGCCCACATGACTTTTGGCGCTTCATCTCCTAGGGTTAGATTTTTGGATGTTAAGGAATTTTGGCATTCCTGCTTATTGTAAAAAGGCCTCTAGAGCCTCATTGTAATCATCTTCTTGCGAATGCGAGTAGCCATCACATCTCTTCTCAGAGATAAGATGCCACCATTCTAGCGAGTCTTTCACTCTGTATTTTTACAGTCTCTGTACATTTATTTCATTAATAGAAATCGTGTATTACTGTATATATGTGTTTATGGTTGGATCTCTGATACATTTCTGTTATATTATTGAACATCTGCAATACCTTTGTGCATTTCTTTATTATATCTCCGATCTCATTTTGTGCCGAAAATAATCCGGATCATTTGGTTTGACAAATTCTCCATCCACTTTCATGAGGATGATGGACGATATCATGTGACCATTCACCAATACTTTTGTAGTGGTGTATTTCGATGACATTCTAATTTACAACAAGACTTGGGCCGAACACTTGCAACATATTCAACAGGTTTTTCACACCCTGCGACAACAAAAGATATATGCCAACTTGGAAAAATGCTCCTTCGGCATGGATAGGGTCCATTACCTGGGCTACATCATTGATCAACATGGTGTACATGTGGATCTATCCAAGATCCAAGTCATCCGTGACTGGCCAGCGCCAACAACACTCACTGAGCTTTGGAGCTTCTTGGGCCTTGCCAATTTCTACCATAGGTTCGTGTTGGGATTCTCCCATATTGCATGGGCTCTCAGCCAAATAAACAGGGGTGGTGGTAAGGCGAAATTTGCATGGGACCGGTCCCAACAACAAGTGTTCGATGATTTGAAGAAACTCTTCTGCTTAGCCCCTGTACTTTCACTACCAGACCTGCAGCATCCCTTTGAGATCGAGACAGATGCTTTAGACTATGTTGTGGGCATCGTTCTCACTTAGCACGGCCACCCTATGGCCTATCATAGTGGGACACTCTTAGATATTGTTTGTAAGTACCCTACTTAAAACAAAGAAATGTACTCCATTGTGAAAGCATGCCACCAGTGGAGACATTACATTCTTGGGAAGGAGATAGTCATCCACTGTTGAAATTACTAATACAACTGAGAGGGGGGGGTGAATCAGTTGTCTTTGAGCTTAAACAATTTTAACAATCTTAAAATATTCTTAATCTTTCTTCAAGTGATCATCAACATTATACAACATATGGATAGTAAAAGTAAAAAGCATCAGTCACACATAAGGTATACACAGAGACAGATTTTTCACGAGGAAACCCTTAAAGGGAGAAAACCTCTTCTTCTTTGAAATGATAGGCAGTCTTTTAAGTTTTGTACATCATATTTAATTGAGCACCAACTCAATGTGAGGCTGCTACCTCTGTTTTACAAGATGCAACTTGTTTGAGAGAACCAACTCTCTGGTTTTTCTAGCACCCACTAGAAGGAAGCACCAACTCCCTAGCTTCTCTATCACCCACTAGAAGGAAGCACAAACTCCCTATATGTTCCATCACCAACTGGATGGAAGCACCAACTTCCAGTTACACAGGCTCCAACCTGTATAACAGAGAACACTTGTTCTCCCTAGCACCACCCTGCCACCCTAGTTTCTCTGGCTGCAACTAGATGGAAGCTACAACTTCCTTTGTTCAAGCTCCCACTTGAACCTCTGAGGACAACAGTCCTCCCGAGCACCTCCCAACCTCCCTAGAATATGAATGGCTAAATAAACAGTCAACTTTACAGATAAATCAGTTCTTACCAATCTTTCTTTGTTCTGTAAATCTGCTCTTCTACACACTGTTTTGTTGCTCTTCTCTTCCTCTGTCTGTTCAGCAGGTATGCTCTGCATCAACTCATTCTCTCATTCTTCTCTTCTTCAACTTGTTCTGTTATTCTACTCTGCGTTTCATCTCACACTGCACATATGCTCAATCTCCTCCTGCGCATCCTCTCATTTTCTTATCTTACAGTTTCATTCTTTTCTCATATAGAACAACCAACCTCACGCTGTCTGTCTCATTTTCTTTTATACACACTCACGGTGGTTCAACTTCCCATCTCCTTAGGCAAAAAGAATACAATTGTCTAAGCAATTGAAATGCCAACTAATCGGCAATCATGAGTCCGTTTCGCTAACAGATTCGAAACTGAGGAGTTAACTGTGAGAGAGAAAAGTAACTCTCCAATCAACACTTGATCTAACGGTTCAGATCATTCCGCGATTTCGCATATCGCTATTTCGACATTCCTGATGTTCAATATTCATGTCACTTCCAAATCGCGATCCACAAAAATCCATGAAGAAAACAGATCAATGGTCCAGATCACTTCTTGATCTGACGGTTGCAATTACATCGCGATTTCGCATATCGTGATATCGACATTCTTGTTGCATAGTTTTCTTGCCTCTCCATGTTATGATCCCCGAAACTCTGATACAGAACTTTTCTGCACTAGCTCCTTCCCCAATATGACTATGGTCATAACCAAGTGCCTATGCAAAAATCACTTTCACGATTTCTCGTTTCGTTATTTTCGACACTATGCTTCGTTGACCCCAAGTCATTGAAATTTTGATCACTTGCCACATGTCCTGTGATTCCATGGTCCAGATCTAATCTTGATTCAATAGCTACGATTGAATCGCGATTTCACGGTTTCAACATTCTTGATGCATTGGGTTCTTTGCCTCTCTATGTCGTGATTCGCGAAACTCCAATATGGAGTTTGATCAACGGTCCAGATATGATCTCTATTCAACAACTGTGATTAAATCGCGATTTCACATATCTAGATATCGGGATTCCTGATGTTAATAAACTTTGACATCTCCAACTCTCAATCCCCGAAACTCCGACATGAAGTTAGATCAACAGTCCAGATCTGAACTTGATTCAACGGCTGCGATTGAATCGCAATTTCGCATATCGCGAAATCGACATTCTTGTTGCATTGTTTCTTTGACATCTCCAACACATGATCCTCGAAACTCCGACATGGAGTTAGATCAATGGTCCATATATGAGCTTGATTCAACAGCTGCGATTGAATCACAATTTTGCATATCGCGAAATCGACATTCTTGTTGCATTGTTTCTTTGACATCTCCAACACGCGATCCTCAAAACCCCGACATGGAATGGAATCAACGGTCCAGATCAAACCTTGATCTGACGGCTCAGATTACATCACTATTTTTCATATCGTGATTACGCCCGATTCTCCTTGTACCTTAAAGGACGTGCAGGTTCTTCTTGATCCAACGATGGTCAGATCTTGCACTTGAATCTAACGGCTGAGATCTATCCTCCTCTTCAACGATCTCTTCTTGTCTACATTCAGATCTAACGTCCCTCATTCTTTCGGGAATTTTGAATGGAATCCAATGATCAGAGATTGTTATCAAACTTTACTGGTCTTCGATCACTCGATCAACGTTGCATTGCCTTCGATCATTCACTTTCGATCATTCAACCTTCCTGAACTTATCTTCTGTTTGCCTGTCGATTACAAACTTCTCATCTTCGATCATTCGACCTTCCTGAACTTATCTTTTGTTTTCCTGTCGATTACAAACTTCCTGTACTCATGCCATCTTCACTGTTGTAGTTTCCATCAATGACAAGCATTCATTGTCTGTTAAATATTTTCCATTCATTGTCTGTTAAATATTTTCCAAAAATCTCCCGCTTTGGCATTGATGGCAATACAAGTACCCACATGCATTTGTATCTCTTCTCCATTGATGGAAATACGAGCACCCACATGCATTCGGATCTCTTCTCCCGAACTCTTTTGTCCCCCTTTGACATCAATGTCAAAAAAGAAACATTCTTCCCCTGATCTGTTGCAAAACATACTCCCCCTGTCGACTATAAGCATCTTGGGAATACACCAGATATTCAATAAGTACTCCCCCTGACCAGGTGAACAGATTAAACACAAGAGATTATAACCCCCAAATTTTGACGAAGGTATCCAAAAGGGGTTGTTGCTAATGGTTTAGTAAAGATATCAGCAATTTGTTTTGTAGAAGGTATATAATTCAGTTGAACAATTATGTTTGTAACTTGTTCTCTAATAAAATGGTACTTGATTGGAATATGCTTAGTCTTGGAATGAAGAACAGGATTCTTGGAAACACTAATGGCACTGGTGTTATCACAGTGAATTGGAATAGGATCAGTGTAAGTTACCTTCATATCTGCAAGAGTTTGTATCATCCATAAGATTTGTGTGCAGCAAGTAGCAGCAGCAATGTATTCTGCCTCTGTAGTGGATAATGAAATGGATCCTTTCTTTTTACTAAGCCATGCAACTAGTGAGTCACCCAGAAAGAATGCTCCTCCACTGGTGCTTTTTCTCTGATTTTCAGGGTGATTCTTTCTAATAATTCTGAGAGGTGATTTTGCTTCTTTCTTCTTATTTGTGTCAGTTTGAATATTTATATCTTCATATGATACAGACTCTTCTCTTTCTGATCCTTGGACCTGTTCATCTTCATATTCAATTGTATCTCTTGTTCTTGGTTCAGCACTACTTACATTTTTTACTGGGATTTCTTCATCAACTTTTATATCTATACAATCAACTAGTTTGTGTAGTCTCTTATTGTAGCATCTGTACCCTTTACTATTTGTAGCATAACCCAAGAAGATACCTTCATCATCCCTGTCATCATATTTGCCAATATTTTCATCATTGTTCTTGATATAACATGTACTCCCGAAAACTTTAAAATGCTTGATTGAAGCAGGTCTTCCAAATCAAAGTTCATAAGGGGTCTTGTCACTGTGTGGTATGAGATGAGCTTTGTTAAGGATATGAACAACTGTATGAATTGATTCCACCCAATATGTCTGAGATAAGTTCCTTTCATTCATCGTTGATCTTTCCATTTGTTGTACTGACCTATTATGCCTCTCAACAACTCCATTTTGCTGTGGAGTCCCTGGAATTGTGTGCTCTCTTTTGATCCCATGTTTATCACAGAACTCTTTGAAGTTCCCAGAACTAAACTCTCCTCCTCTATCAGACCTTACTGCCTTTAATATTTTTCTTGTTTGATTCTCAGTCAGAGCCTTAAATACTTTGAATTTTTCAAATG
>ML778374.1:33091-60015 GCA_009831015.1 Picea engelmannii | reverse complement strand
TTTAGTTGTTCAAATTTCAATCTGTATGTTTGAAGTTTGGCATCTTTTACTTTCTCATTTCCTTCATAATTGTTAATAAGTTTATCCCACATTGCTTTGGCAGTATCAAGATGCATCACCTTTACAAACTCAGCTTCAGTAAGCCCATTCAAGATAGCATTCATCCCCTTAGCATTAAAACTAAACTCTAACTTATCATCCTTGGAGGCTAGCAGAATAGGCTTTGTATATCCAGTCTCTACTACATCCCAAACATCAACACCCAAGGCCATTAAGTATGTTCTCATTCTAATCTTCCAGAAGGAAAAATTTATTCCATCAAACAGAGGGGGCTTAGAGGTTGAAGTCCCTTCATGACTTGCCATGTTTAAGCTTATAGATCTACCTTTGAATAAAAGGAACCTGCTCTAATACCAATTGTTGAAATTACTAATACAACTGAGAGGGGGGGGTGAATCAGTTGTCTTTGAGATTAAACAATTTTGACAATCTTAAAATATTCTTAATCTTTCTTCAAGTGATCATCAACATTATACAGCATATGGACAGTAAAAGTAAAAAGCATCAGTCACACATAAGGTATACACAGAGATAGATTTTTCACAAGGAAACCCAGAAAGGGAGAAAACCTCTTCTTCTTTGAAATGATAGGGAGTCTTTTAAGTTATGTACATCATCTTTAATTGAGCAACAACTCAATGTGAGGCTGCTACCTCTGTTTTACAAGCTGCAACTTGTTTGAGAGCACCAACTCTCTGGTTTCTCTAGCACCCACTAGAAGGAAGCACCAACTCCCTAGTTTCTCTAGCACCCACTAGAAGGAAGCACCAACTCCCTATATGTTCCAGCACCAACTGGATGGAAGCACCAACTTCCTGTTACACAAGCTCCAACCTGTATAACAGAGAACACTTGTTCTCCCTAGCACCACCCTGCCACCCTAGTTTCTCTGGCTGTAACCAAATGGAAGCTACAACTTCCTATGTTCAAGCTCCCACTTGAACCTCTGAGGAAAACAGTCCTCTCGAGCACCTCCCAACCTCCCTAGAATATGAATGGCTAAATAAACAGTCAACTTTACAGATAAATCAGTTCTTACCAATCTTTCTTTGTTCTGTAAATCTGGTCTTCTACACACTGTCCTGCTGCTCTTCTCTTCCTTTGTCTATTCAGCAGGTATGCTCTGCATCAACTCGTTCTCTCATTCTTCTCTTCTTCAACTTTTTATGTTATTCTTCTCTGCGTTTCATCTCACATTTCACATATTCTCAATCTCCTCCTGCACATCCTCTCATTTTCTTTTCTTACAGTTTCATTCTTTTCTCATACAGAACAACCAACCTCAAGCTGTCTGTCTCATTTTCTTTTATACACACTCACGGTGGTTCAAATTCCCATCTCCTTAGGAAAAGAGACAACAACTGTCTAAGAAACTGAAACGCCAACTAATCAGCAATCATGAGTCTGTTTCGCTAACAGATTCGAAACTGAGGAGTTAACTGTGAGAGAGAACAGTAACCCTCCAATCAACACTTGATCTAACAGTTCAGATCATTCCGCGATTTCGCACATCGCTATTTTGGACATTCCTGATGTTCACTTCTCTTGTCACTTCCAAATCCCGATTCACAAAACTCCGTGAAGAAAACAGATCAATGATCCAGATCACTTCTTGATCTGACGGTTGCAATTACATCGCGATTTCGCATATCGCGATATCGACATTCTTGTTGCATAGTTTTCTTTCCTCTCTATCTTGCGATCCTTGAAACTTCGATACAGAACTTTTCTGCACTAGCTCCTTCCCCAATATGACTATGGTCATAACCAAACGCCTATGCAAAAAGCGTTTTCGCGATTTCTTGTTTCGTGATTTTCGACACTATGCTCCGTTGACCCCAAGTCAGCGAAATTTTGATCACTTGCCACATGTCCTGTGATTCCATGGTCCAGATCTAATCTTGATTCAACGGCTACGATTGAATCGCAATTTCACGATTTCGGCATTCTTGATGCATTGGGTTCTTTTCCTCTCTATGTCGCGATTCACAAAACTACGATATGGAGTTTGATCAACGGTCCAGATCTGATCTCTATTCAACGACTGCGATTAAATCACGATTTCTCATATCGCAATATCGAGATTCCTGATGTTAATAAACTTTGACATCTCCAACTCTTGATCCCCAAAACTCCGACATGGAGTTAGATCAACGGTCCAGATTTGAACTTGATTCAACGACTGCGATTGAATCGCAATTTCGCATATCGCGAAATCGACATTCTTGTTGCCTTGTTTCTTTGAAATATCCAACACGCGATCCTTGAAACTCCGACATGGAGTTAGATCAACGGTCCAGATCTGAGCTTGATTCAATAGCTGCGATTGAATCACAATTTCGCATATCGTGAAATCGACATTCTTGTTGCATTGTTTCTTTGAAATCTCCACCACGTGATCCTCAAAACCCCGACATGGACTGGAATCAACGGTCCAGATCAAACCTTGATCTGACGGCTCAAATTACATCACGATTTTTCATATCGCGATTACGCCTGATTCTCCTTGTACCTTAAAGGACGTGTGGGTTCTTCTTGATCCAACGATGGTCGGATCCTGTGCTTGGATCTAACGGTTGAGATCTGTCCTCCTCTTCAATGATCTCTTCTTGTCTACATTCAGATCTGACGACCCTCGTTCTTTCGGGAATTTTGAATGGAATCCAACGATTAGAGATTCTTCTCAAACTTTATTGGTCTTCGATCACTCGATCAACGTTGTGTTGCCTTCGATCATTCGCCTTCGATCATTCAACCTTCCTGAACTTATCTTCTATTTTCCTATCGATTACAAACTTCTCGTCTTTGATCATTCGAACTTCCTGAACTTATCTTCTGTTTGCCTGTCGATTACAAACTTCCTGTACTCATGCTATCTTCATTGTTGTACTTTCCATCAATGAAAAGCATTCGCAGTCTATTAAATATTTGCCAACAATCCACATTGATCATAAGACACTGCAGTTCATGCAGACACAGGGAAAATTGTAGAATGACCACCATCAAAATTGGTCCACATACTTGCAGCAATTCCACCTCAACATCAAGTATAAAACAAGAAGCACCAATCGCATCATTGATTGCCTCAGCAGCCCGCCAGTCGCGGCACTCACCACGGTGCTAGACTCTTGCAGCCATGAGACATATGGATGGCCCCAACTCTATGAAATAGACTCTGAATTCGCCACCACCTACCAAATATTGGGTGCAAACACAGTTGTCGATAATTGCCATCTTTAGGATGGGTTGTTGTGTCATCTAGGCCATATATGTGTTCCATAAAGTGAGCGAGTGAAGATGATCTTGGAAGCCCACTACAGTCGGGTGGCAGGACACTTCGGCGTTGAAAATATAGTGGCGATGCTAAAAAAACATTTCTAATGGCCGAAACTTCGACAGGAGGTCATCAAGTATATCAGGTCATGCATTGCCTGCGCTATTGCCAAACCGACCACTAAGAAACAGGGCCTGTACACCCCTCTTCCTACTCCTGACAAGCCATGGGAATCCATCTCAATGGACTACATGTCGAGCCTCCCATCCACCAAACGGGGAAATGACTATGTTTTTGTGGTTTTTGATCACTTTTCTAAGATGGCAATCCTGATTGCCTGCAAGAAGAGCATCACAGCAGAGGCCACTGCCAATCTCTTCTTTGAATGAGATTGGGTACATTTTGGAATCCCACAAACCATTGTCTCAAATCAGGATAGTCGATTTCTCAGCATATTTTGGTTGAGCCTTTGGTCACTGTTGGACACCAAGCTCACCAAATCCACAGCCTTCCACCCCCAGACAAATGGCCAAACCGAGGTTGTAAATCGAATTATTGTGCATATCCTTCGCATGTATAATTAAAATCACCCTCACACATGGGATGAGATCCTTTCCTATGTCCAACATAGCTACAACCAATCCCTATATAACTCAACTAGCCACAACCCCTTTCAAGTGGGGTTCGGATTCCAACCATTGGGTCCCATAGATGTTTCACTTCCCCTTGCGGTCACCTCGACCGACTCATCTCCTGCTCCAACTAAAGATGGCAAAGCCACTCGGTTCATTGAGTGGATCTGGCACATCCTCCAATAGGTTAAGGATATACTACAAAAGTCCAATGACAAGTACAAACAGCGCCATGATCAACATCGGGTGCCACATAAGTTTCAGGTGGGTGACAAAGTTTGGTTGCACTTGCAGAAAGAATGCCTTACAGGATCCCATCGGAAGCTTCTCCCACTCTGTTATGGGACGTACACTATCACCAAGGCCATGGGGGATAATTCTTTTGATCTCAACATTCCTCCTTTCCTTGGTCTGCACCCAGTGTTCAACGTGGATCTCCTTCGCCCTTATTTCCCACCATTATTGGACACCTCAGAAGTAGCAGAACAACTGACACCAACAGAGCTCAACCCAAACTGCATACAAAAGGCATCCAATTATCATATTGTGGATAGACAGATCAAGGGCACTCGACAATAAAGGATCCATCTTTATCAAGTCATCAAAGCAGGGCAACTCCTGCACCAAGGCTAGTGGCTCACCCGAGGCCAAATTCAACAGAAATGTCTTCATCTGATGGGGGACCTCAACGCAATGGAGAAAATTTCTTCCTAAGGAGGGAGTATTTATCTATATGGATATCGGTGGCCACCCACCTTTTCCAACTAGCTCAGAACAGTTTTCTGACAATTTTGGCAATTTACTATTTTTAGGAGTTTTAACTTTCGGGGCCATTTTGAGGGCCTAAATGATTAATATTTTATTACATGACTCCTGGATCACATGTTTAGGTTGTCATTAAATTTAATTATTGTTTTTTTCACGTTAGTTGATTTGTGTTATTACAGATCTGATCTCACAAGAGCATTGGAGGAAAGCAGGATCAACAAAGACATAAGGAAGCGATTCATAAGGTATGTTATCTATTCCTCCTTTGGTAATTAAATTCAATGATCCTAATCTAGGGAAAGCGTATTTTTTTATCTTGTTTTTTTCTAGATCCAGGTGGATCTAGGGGGATTAGTTCATGTCCGCATCTACCGATTTACCCGTTAACAAAATTGGCAACTCCACTAGGGAAGTGTAACTTGATTGTGGTTTTTCATTGGACATTTCCTCATAGCCTATATTTTACATTCTATTTCAGTCTCTAAGTCTGTGGGAGATCCAATTAGACTCACTGGATTTAAAGTTTTCCTGAGACCCTTTGTCCTTTTTGAAAAATTTTCTATTTTATGAAACGTGTCCACACTGCATCGTATTGGTAGCCCGCAAAAACCTTCCATTTCCGCAACCTGGTGGTTTGTTTCAGTGCAGGATTTTCGCGACCTGCATGACTATTGGCCTGCGGAAATCACTTATTTCCGCACTGTGTTATACTACCTGTCCACAACGGCGTTTGAAAACTTTTTGGATTGGGTCTTAACATTTTCTATTGCCCATTTTTTGCTTCAGTCAGTTGGAAAAATATTTTTGATACCAGTTCTTGAATGCTTCTGATTGTATCAACTTGATCTTGATTGATTTCAGAGATCGAATGCCTCAGTTTTGATCTTTTTCAATCTTTGTTTTTATCGAGAAGGATATAATCTCTGGACTTGCCTCGAGTGCTTGCTCGATCAAAGTTTTTTTTGGGTTTTGATTTGTAAGTTGATTTCATCGTCTGGATTTCTTAATGATCAGAAAAACGTTTCTTGTTCACATTTGACGAAACCTTTTCTTGTCATTTTGTGTTTTTATCTTCATTGAAAGATTGATTTGGGTGTTTGTTGTGTGTTTTATTTTCATTGGTTGATTACCCTTTCTTAGTTCCATCCCTATTTTCAGTTTCTAAAAACAAAAATCAAAGTCTTTTAAGTCTTTTAAGCAATCATTTATTCAGAAAATATTGGCGTTTGAAATATTGAAAGAGAACGAATAGTGAAATTACATTGTTAATGATTGTTTGGTACTACATTCAAAAAGGGAATTGTACATCGTAGTTTGCATTGTTCTAGAAAAATTAGTTTTCCCTTTTATAGATAGAATTCATCGAACGAAAGTTTGTATCATTCATTTCTATTTACGCATTTTTGGGTCAAAGTCTTACACAAAATTGGTTTCATTCACGTCTCCCTCTTGAGTAACAATAGCCTTTAATAATATTGTGAAACTTTAAAATTCAACTAGTGACATTTTCTAGGGCTCTTTTACACCAACATTAGCTAGGCTAGAGCTTTGGAATAGGCAGTGAGACACATTAAACAAAGCACAAAACAAACAATATTATCTTGTGATAGGGAGTGTCAAATTACATTTGCAACATTTTGTCCTAGGAAGCCCTTCTCACACAAGGGTCAAACCTAAGGTCATATTGAAATTGACAGATTTTCTCACCCCGCTTTGTTGATCTCAGTGTGGAGATTGCATGTATTATGGGGGTCACTTGAAGGTATACCCACAATGATGAATGGAAGCCTCTCAAGTTGATTTCGCTCTCGATACCCTGCCCTTGCGTGTGGATTGGATAGTCGACTATTTCCCCGACCATCATTGTTGTTTGCGGTAACTTTATTAGCCTATCTTCTTAGGGTCTTACACAAAGTGATTGTGGAGGGGTAAGTCTTCATAGTACTTGAAATCGACGTTGGCCAAACTCACTCGAGCTCCTTGGAGGGTATACCCACGATTATGTGTGGGATCTTGCACCAGGTTGTAAGTCCGTTAAGCAAGTCATCAACATAACGTTTCCACCCTAGCCCAACCCCTTCTTGTCTCGACATTGCGACATTGTATTTCATCACCAACTAGTGACTTCGAAATAGGAAGGTCTTGTTTTCTTGGTTTTGATTCCTAGATTTTACTTGCGCGTGTTGTTTGTTTCCATAAGTTAGCCATTGAGTTTCTTTTGTAAGATATTTATCTCCACCAACATTGACCCTCCACACCGCTCATGTAGAATGCAAGGACTACCCCCAGAAGATCTGGGAGGTTCTCAACCCTTGCCTAACAACCCACTGGAGGACTCTCCTCAACAGAGTGAGGTCCAAGACATTACCACTCCACGAGTGGAAGGTTCTGATTCTCTTGAGTCTTTTCAAATTTCTCATAGTTTTGAGAGACGTACTCTTCGGGTAAATTCTTCCGGAGATATTATTGTTGAAACTTCTGGAATACCAAATGGACCATTCATAGGCCCTGAAGGTCAGGATCCCTTTTGGTCTCCTCACATTCGAAGATGGGATCTTTTCGGCCCCGGCACAAGTGTTGATATATTCGTGTAAGAGTTACCCAAAACATCTGATATAGAACATACTCTCATTACGACTGCCTATCTGTTCGGCGATTCCAACACCTAGTCGGTTGATCCCAACTCGACCATCCCCCTTTATATGGCCCATTCTACAATGGTCCCAAATACTACGACTATTCCCACCGGGAATATGGTGGCTAGCCAAGCCCCCATTGGCACACCACTTTCACCTAGACTCACCCCAACACTTCCCCCTGGATATCATGTGTTGAATGCTTCTATTCTTATTCCTACCCAAGTCCCATCCAGAACTCCTAGAGTCTCCACTCCTTATGGGCACAATCTTGTTCCTGGTTTTATTCTGAAACTTCCTTGACCCCCTTCCAGAGGGTCTTATCCATCCCCTATTGGAGGAGCTGACCCTAGTGGCACCACCCAATATTTGACACCTAATTACCAGATTCCTGTTGGTGGACAATTTCACCCTGGAGGCCAAACGCAATCCCCTTTTGGAGGTCAAATCCCAATTGGGATGCAACCCCCGGTTGGAGGGAAAACCCCACCTACCCCACCCTACGGACAGAACATACCTGTAGCCTTGGCCCTGTTATCACCCCATAATTTATGGGAATCATCTTATGACTTGGATATTATTGATTATCTGTATCTAGTGTTTATTGCAAAATTTATTTCTCATTTTGCAAAAAGAATAGTGGATTGGTTCGAAGTGGTAAAAGTTTAACGTTGGTGGGCAAAGACAAAGTTGGTTTGTTTGCCGAAATTTGGTGAAGTTGGCGAAAAATTAAAAATGGCCCCTCGGCCATTGCATTTACGCAGAAGTTTTATGGATAAATGAGCAAAATTTGCCCTCGGCCTGTGTGCAGGGTTTAGTTAGGTTTATCAAGATATTTTGACAAAAGTTTTAGCAAAAAATACATTGGCCTCGGGCCAACCTCCCAAAGCTCGACACCAAGGTATAAGCACCGATCAATACAACTACAGCACACACAAGCGCGAGCAACGCCAACACCAAACCCCAAAGACCAAGCCTTGGGGTCACTTCATCGATACAATTTACAACTGTTGGCATATATGTATACCTTCGTGTATTCTCTTTTCGTGAATGTGGGATATTGCCCACAGAGAATTTAAAAAAAAAAACAAAATATATATAAAACACAGTTATTAACCCTTGCCAGATGTTCGAACCATTTTTCAAGGTGTCGGTTGCAGCAAACACACAATCCCACGCCAGAGCCAACTATTGATGAGCGAAGGGAATCGCCACAGTCATGTCCTCCAAATGGGCCCATCTACACAGCTAGTTTGATAGAGTCTCGGGTCAGAATAGTGGGAGACTATGCCTTCATGTTGTGTGATTATGAACTCGCTTTTCAAATTATCGATTGTTGTTCAGTGACTGCAAGATTGACAAGGCTTGGAAGCGTTATGATGTTGTCCAAGAGGATGATCTATCCAGCGATTCCCTCTGCAAATGGTTTAAGTTGTAAATGTCGTTGCAGGGTTTCAAACAAAACCGGTGCGCCCAAGAGTTAAAGACAACATCTATACCAAATGCTGAGGTTTATTTATTGTTACACAGGGAAGGTGTTTGATCCATGCACCCTGATACACAGGTCAACGCCAAGATTTTAGTCACAAGGGAGAAGTTTTTTATGGTAACAGACAGCGCATAAGGAGAAGAGCGATTTTCTACCAGAGACTAAGCTCTTAGATATTAGAAAACCTGAGTCTAAATGTCCACCTGATCATTACAGTTATGGTCGATTTGTTAGCGTTTTGCTCACATCATTTATGGATACGAAATAAGGACTTTTTGTGTGTTGAGAGTTGCTTCTGTCCTTGGGGATTCGATGAGAATGAAATTTTGTAGGCCTTCCAAGGAGAGAGGGTGAAGCTATCCGCCCATTCTATATGAAAACTGGAACTTGCAAATACGATGCAACTTGCCAGTTTGATCACCCCCCTCCAGTTGAAGCTGTAGCCAAAGCTGTCGCAATGGCTATAACCACTGAAGATAATGTAGAAGAGGAAGATAAGATGGGTTCAGGGAATGTTGTTGGAGCCAAAGCTACAAATGAAAATCTCAAAGTTTGATGAATATTGCAGAAATTGAATGCAGGGTTTTTCTGTTTGAAGCAGACAGCAACAGAGTAGATCTATTTGGGGCTTGTAAAGTTTGCTATAGAGCTGCTATTTGGGTGTTATCTGAACATGGCAGAGTTTTTGTTTGTTTCAATTAAAGCATGTGGAGAAGGCATTAACCTTGCTCGCCAGGCAATAAGTTAAGCTTTCAGAATAGGAACAGTGATCTATTGAAAATGAAGCCTCTACCATTTTTCGTTTGCATGTTTATTGTGGCAGATTCTCAGAAGGTGGCCCCAGATCCTTGATTAAAGATAGAGCACAAGCCTGCAACATTCACTACAAAGGGAGTGCATATGCAGCTTAAAGCACCGGACATCAAAGAAACTGGAATAAGTAACTGTGGATTAGGTGCATAAGTGAATGTTATGTATGAAAAGTTCGGAAAGGTGAAAGATACAAAATTTATGCATAAATATCAACGTTAGTCACCATATCCAAACAAGGGATGGATTCGATGTAAATGCTGCACAGAGGGAACTAAAAGGCCAAGAATTGATGACACTTATGTGAACACAGGACCTTCGGATGCCAGAACACCAGTTGAAGAGGCTGTTAGGCCACAACCCTATAGAGGATTCTCAGGGTATGCTAATACTATCAGTAATAATCAGGTTATGGGTCAGAGTGGAAATCTAGGATCATATTTGAATGGCAGTGATCAGTTTGTGGTTGGTCCGTGTCTTATTGCACCCATATTTTCTGCTATAACTCCAAGTTTACGATGCCATGGAGAGCACTATGGAGGCGCTAAGAAAAATACTTGCTGACAAGGCACAATTTCTAAAGGTGGAACTCCTATTTGCCAGGCATGATGCATATCAATGGGTCCAGCATTCCCTGTTATTTGGGGTTGTTATTAATGATAGCAAGGCTTTGGCTCGCTATGATTGAAATTGTTTAGTTGTCTATGAAGATAGTGGCCAACAGGGGACCCGTATTCGACTTGATGTCCACATGTTTAGGGAGAAGTTAATCACAGGTGGCAGAGCACCTTCCTTTTCTAAGCAGAGGACCAGCAACCGAAAAGACAAGTGGCTATCCTCTCCCTGATTTGAGGGACAAGCATCCACAATCTCCCAACGAATTTGAGACAACTAAAGCAGCAGTTTCTAAACACAGTTCCCTTTTAGTTTACTGTTGTATTGTTCTAGGAGACAAATTGACACATGTCAATCTTTGTAACTGTTTACTATTCTTAGAATTCAGAGGCAGGGCTCGAGTCTTGAAGGGCTGAGGCTTGTTTTTATTATATATAGAGCTGTAAAAGATAGAGTGAGGGTTCGACTGGGCTGTGAGGAGAGGCTCGACCTGTGTGAGAGGTCCAGAGCTGAGATTTTTATTTTTCTCTGTTGGGTGATGGCTGTGTTCAGCCAGAGAATATTTCTCTGTTATTTTTAATGATATACCAGTGATGTACATTGTTGTTCTCAGGATTCTTTTGTAGAGATATTGGTGATGTCTTTCTTCTTTGTTAATGTGTTTCCTGTTTTCTTCACAATTTGTTTTCTGTTCCAATCACCAGAAGGAAATTAATAGGGGCAGAATTTATTATCCAATACTCAGCCTCTCGGCTTGTGGTGATTTTGATGTTTATCTTCTAAAAGGCTAGCTTAGGGATTCTTAAGTGCTCATTTGCCTGCCTTTTTCCTCACCTATTTCTCCTCTCATCCACGCCATTTAAACTTAAATCGATCCAATGTTTCTGCTGCCTTGCCTTGTGTAACAGTTTTGTCCAGATCTGATATGTAAATCACTTTTAATCGCTGACCCCATTTGCCCAATGGCTCTCTTTGCTGTCCCAAAGTAACCATCTCAAAATCAAAAACTCTATATTTTCCTTGCTTTTATAGCTAGCCTAACATCAGACCTATTACAAACAAAGTTAAAACTAATAGAGAGATCCCTCTCTAAGTCTTGGAGGGATAGATCCAAGACTCGAAGCGGTTCGAGGTTACCTCTGAGTTTGCCTCAGCAGCCTTGGGCAAATTACAGAGTGCTAACAGGCCCAGTATTGGAACTATCTTACCCAAAATAATCCTCAACCAACTGGGGGGAAATAGCCTCACGCTAGCTCTTTCATACCCCCTAGTACAGGCCAACCATATCCATGTCCGTCCAATCCCATTTGGGGTTCGACCGCTCAACCCAATGTCCCTGTTTAAGGGAACATCCCTAACCAGTACAACCCTATAGGTTACATGCCTCCGCACCAACAATCGAATCTACTCAGATCTTCGCATTAAATGCAAACTGCTTACGGTCCGAATGGTATACCTACAGGACTTCCTCCCCAAAGTCACCAGTACCCCCACGTGAATAGATAGTTACCCTTCTTAGCCACCCTGGACCTCCCTGGTCAGTCTAGAATTTTAAATGATCCTATCAGTCACTCTACTCAGTGGCCCGTAATACTGGCCAAACTACCATCCGACATTCCTAAGTTCGATGGTAAACCGGGAGAGGAACCGAACAATCATGTAATGACTTTCCACGTTTGGTGTTCATCCAACTCTTTGATGGATGAATCTATTCGATTATGCCTTTTTCAGCGAACTCTCACTGGTTCAGCCGCGAAGTGGTATATAGAATTTCCACGAGGCTTCTTCACCGATTTCAATACCCTAGCTATGGATTACCTCACTCACTACTAGATTCCAATCCATTATGAAATGGGGACCCATATTTTGAGTTCTTTCAAGAAAAGTAAAACCACTCCTATCTCTGATCACATTCATGAGTGGCGACAAAGACATCGTCTAATCAAACTCGATCTTCCCGATCAGTTATTGGCAGAATGGTTCATGAAATCCTTCATGAATGACATATCTAAAGACATTTCTATGGGTGTCATTGTCACAGAAGAACATGCGATCAGTCGTGCCCAGTATCTCGATCTGGTTTATTCACAAATGGTTACTCTTTACGATCTTCTCCCTGATGCACCTCGTCCTTATACCACGACCACCTCAACGACCCCAACAACTTCTCATGCCACTGATGGTGTGATAGGTACTTTACATACTCAACCTTAGTCTGCACAGACCTCTCATGCCACACCCAAATCCCATGCTTCTAATGCTCAAACTTCTCCAACACCCGCCCCTCCCATCGGTAAAACTTCGGAAGTGAACGTCGTTCAATCGACTTCTACCGGTAAGAACAAATCTAAAAAAGGGAAGGGTAGGAATAAGGAGGATAAGAATAACAACCCGCAATTGGATAAGACCAAGACACAACCTGCTAAAGATAAGGATAAATGGAAACCTCGCTATCCTTGCCTTATCTGTGGTGATGATCACTACATGAAGGATTGTCCGAGACGTGTTGAGGTCACGAAGTTCCTCCAAGGGACCCCAAAACCTCCTACCCTTGTTTTCTTGTCTCAACCCTCCCCTTCTCAACAATAGGCTCAATTGGTCATCCATGATCAACCTTCTTCCTCCACCACCTCCTATGTACTTATGTGTAATGTTGATTCAAAGAAGAATGAAATCACACTTACCACTTGTGCCAAAGATTACCCTTCCTCCAAGGAGAAAGCTGATGATATACCACCTTCGTTGGTTCAACAATATCCCTTGGCTCCACCTTCCAATGGTCCTCTTCGTCTCGAATGACTGAAACCCGACACAATCCTTCTCCCTCCTCCCAAGGGCGTGGTTCGAAATTCTTCTTTCAATCCTCATGTGCGTGCTACCCAGAACTACAATATAGTGGAAGATCTGGCACAAGCACTGTCTGCGATGTTAGCCCTCAAAGTCCTTTAGACTTTTCATACACAACGGAAGGCGTTGTTGAAATCTATCAGTGGAATCAACCCTATGGATACAAATTTAATAATATTTGACTTGGAATATCACATTCCAAGGTTACACCCTCAACTCGCATTTCAAATACAAGTTGTTGTCTCCAACAAGAAAATTTGTAGAACAATTATTGATGAGCGTGCCTCGACGTGTGTCAAGTCCATTGCTTGTTGGAAAGCCATCGGCTCTCCTCCCTTAAATGTATCACACAGTGTCCTCCCTTTGTTTCCTATTACGTTAGAAGGAAAAATGGTTGACGTTGAAATTGTGGTCTTTGATGCACCTCTTGATTACAAGCTTCTACTCGGCCATAGCTGGATCAATTCTATGTGTGCAGTCGTGTCTACTATTTTCTAGATCGTGCATTTTCCGAATCAAGGGAAGGTAGTTACCGTAGACCAACTATACTTCTTCAACTCTGACACACGTACTAGAAACATACCTTTTATTGCAAAGACAACCCTTCGATACGAGAATGTCGGTGTGGGTCTACTAAAAGATTCCACTCTGATGGGTACATTCCCAATCCCACCACTCGACATTCCAGCACCTCTAGTTGCCTCGATCAACATGATTTCCACCTCCGTTCATGAAACCCATTCATCTTCTGACCCATGGCTAATACCCAAACCTGGTGATTATTCCTGCTATGGCGACCAGATGCCCTTGAGTCCGATTGAATATGCTTACCAAGCCATTCAATCGGCATCCCCCTCTACCCCCTCTCTTGGCGATTCATCTCCTGATCCTTTTCACATGATTTTTCCCATAGATGAGATGATTATGTCGGTTATGTCTATGGCGGACACTCCTTGAGATGATGGACATCATCATTCCATTCTCTTCCTGGAACAACACACCCTCGAGAGTTACCAACAGATTTCGACCTCGTTAGCCATTATCGTTTTTACTTTGGTTCCCGACTCCACACACGATGTGTTATATGAAGGGGACTTAAGAAAAATTTCACCCACCATCTCCCTCGACATCTCTATCCAACCTGGAGTTGTTGAAAATGTGCACATCAGAGCTTCGTGTTCCACTGATGAAGTTGCCACGTATAAATCCCTTTTTCAAGAATTTTGTGATGTCTTCGCCTGGAGCTATGAAGAAATGCTTGGTATTGACCCTGATATTGTTGTACATGAAATCAAGACATACCCAAGTGCTAAACCTGTCCGGCAAAGACTTAACCCGGTCCACCTTCGCAAATTAGCCGCTATCAAGCTTGAGGTCGAAAAAATTCTTAAAGATGGATTTATCTATCTCGTGGCTTTAATTGATTGGGTATCCAATTTAGTTTTGGTTAACAAGAAACAAGGTATGATCCATGTCTGTGTTGATTATAGGGATATCAACAAAGCTTGTCCTAAAGACAACTTTCCCACCCCCTTCATTGACCAAATCGTCAACGATTGCAGAAGAAGTTAAATATTATCTCTGATGGATGGTTTCTCTAGATATAATCAGATCAACATCTTACCCACGGATCAACACAAAACCGCTTTTATTTGTCCTTGGGGCACTTTTGGCTACCGAAAACTGCCCTTTGGTTTAAAGAACGTCGGCGCCACATTTCAACATGTTGTGTCTTATGCTTTCCATGATATTAAGCACATTGTACAACCATATTTAGATGACCTAGCAACACATTTCATGCATCTTAGTGATCATCAGGCCCACCTCCGAGCCATTTTCCTTCACTGTCAGTTCTATCGTATACGATTAAACCCACATAAATGTGTTTTTTGTGTGGATTCCAGTCGACTCTTAGGATTTATTGTGTCACGTCAAGGGATCAGGGTAGATCCTTTAAAGGTTGAGGCCATTCTCAATCTCCCTCCTCCTTCTTCACTTCGCCAGCTACAAAGTTTGCAAGGAGGCAAACTTTCTACGTTGTTTTATCCCGAACTACGCTAAGTTAACACTCAGATTTACTCGACTATTAAAGACAGGCTCTGAATTTGTATGGGACACCACTACCAACAAATCCTTCGACGCTTTGAAATTTACTTTAACCCGTACCCCACTACTTTTCCCACTCGATTATAGTCATGATTATTTCCTTTATCTCACTGCTTCAGATTCGACCATCGCCATGGTTCTTGTCCAAGAGGAAAATTCTCACGAAGAAACATGTTATTTATTATTTGAGTCGAAGTCTCACAACTACCGAAGCCAAGTATTTACATGTTGAAAAATTGGCCTTGCTAACTGTTCAAGTTGTCCAACGTTTTCGACACTATATCCTTTTACGCAAGACCACCGTGATTTCTGATTGTAACCCTATGCAGCACATTCTTACACGCCAGTGGCTAGAGGGAAAATACTCCAAATGGATTGTGATACTCCAGGAGTTTGACTTAGAGATTGAACGTGATAATTCCAAGAAATCCTTGGTGTTTGCTGAATTGATATGTGACCTTCCCTGTTCTAAGACGGAAAATGTAGCAGAGAATTCATTACCCGATGAATCTCTTTTTCTGATCAGTTTCGATGACCTTTGGTACGAAGATCTCATTATATATCTCCAGACTCAGACTTTCCAACCTGATTTTTCTAGTACTGACCGTCGTCGCATACGTTACCAAGCCCGTCAGTATATCATCCTTGGTGATACTCTTTATCACCGTGGAGTTGACTCTGTTTTTCGACAATGTCTCACTTATGATGAGGCCGAGAAATCTTTGAATGACTGCCATTCTGGAGCATGTGGTGGTCACATGTATGGGTATGCTACTGCCCAAAATATCTTACGAGCTAGGTATTTTTGTCCTTCTCTATTCAAATATTGTATTATTTCCGTCCAAAAATTCCACGCTTTCCAAACATACAATAACAAAATAAGATCTCACCCTGCTCCCTTACATCCTGTAGTTTCCATTGGACCCTTCTCTAAATGAGGCATCGACTTCATGACATGTAACCCTCACTCAATCGGGGGGCATGGGTATATTATTGTCGTCATAGATTATTTCATGAAATGGGTCGAGGCGATGCCTACATTCGACAACACGGGTAAAATTGTAGCCCTATTCATATTCAATCACATTATTACACAATTTGGAATCCCATAGGCTATTGTCACCGATCACGGTAGCCACTTTCAAAACTTTATGATGTTTGATCTTACGGAAAAGTTGGGTCTTCGACATGAAAACTCAATCCCCTACTATCCACAGGCCAACGGCCAAGTCGAAGCAATAAACAAAGTACTTATTACAATGCTTCGACAGATTATCAGAATTCACAAAATGAGTTGGCACACGATGTTGTTCTCAGTATTGTGGGCCTATCAGATATCCGTGAAGTCATCCACAAGGTTTACACCCTTCCAATTAGTGTACGGTTTAGAAGTTGTTCTACCGATTGAATGTGAAATTCCATCATTAAAACTAGCCATCCAACTTCTCCCAAACACCTCTGCTGAGGAGGAAAGTATGTTGTATCTTACGCAATTGGATGAAACCTGTCGCAATGCCACCCTAGTTATTGAAACACAAAAGAAACGTGTGAAATCCCAATATGAAAAACATGTCAAGCCACACGCGTTTTCTGAAGGTGATCTAGTTCTCCTCTATGAACAAGATCATGATTTGCTAGGAGCCGGAAAATTTGAGGTTATGTGGCAAGGCCCTTATATTGTTAAAAGAGTGTTAGAGAAGGGATCCTATGAGTTAGTAGATTACGATGGCACTCCTTTGAGTGAACCCAGAAATGGGATTTACTTGAAGAAGTACTATGCTTAGCCTGTCTCTGCATAAGCACTTGTATTTTTACTGTATCATACTCTTGTGTGTTACTTTAGTGTGTTTCTGCTATTTGACTTTTACCCCTGACCACTTACCCTGCATTGTGCTTGGTCTCCATATGTCGTTGTTTTCACTACCTCACATTGGCTTCGCCGATGGTGCTAGCCGTAGTACCCGTAACTTAGCTTATGTTGCTTAGGAAATTTATGCACCCTCAAACGAACTTATTTGTCTACAAGGTGTTTGTCTCAGTCGAGCGACCAATAATATCGTAGAGTATAGGGCAGTCATCGAATTATTGACTAGTTTTATTTCGCTTGTGATTCGTCGCTTCATTATATGACTTGATTCACAGCTAGTAGTACTACAGCTAAACAATGTCTATACTATCTGAAGCCCTACTCTATTATGGGTATATTTATGAATCTGCCTCTTGGAACATCATTTCTATTATATTGAATATCAACACATTCCTAGATGTCTAAATAAATTAACTGATGCTCTGGCTAATTATGTATTAGACAGAAATTTGAGACATTTGTAATTCCAATCACATTTCACATATTGTACCAAAATCATAGTAAACCGGTAAAAGCCTCATGTATATATATATAATAATATAATGTTTACAAAAGAGTTTTCATCTAAAGATCAAAATATCAAAATATAAAGCCCATGGCCCCTACAAAATGGCCTCATGAATGGCCTCATGGATGCCTCTCGCGATAGAATACTACTTCTCTCGCTACCCTACGTATTAACTGACTAAGTGAGCCGGATATGACTACATTATGGCATTGATAACACCTCAATATCTCCTCGATGGATATATCAGGGTTGTTTGTCGTCAAGCCTTATAGGTTCTGTTCTATCACATCATAATCCTCGACATCCCATCCAGCTACTACGCGTGCCTCTCCTCGCCTATGAATAGGAGAAGAGCCCGGGGATCGATGTGGCCCTACATCTGCATGATGGAAAAAAAATTATTAGTCTTTTGATCGTAAACACAAAAACATTAAATATTTTGAAATTCATAAAAACATTGTAAAAACACAAATGCCTTTCTTACCTAGATCTCCCCACTCAGATCCCTTAGGGAGAACCAAATCTGGATCACCCCGAAAGTCTAGACCGGCATAAGAATAATCATCAATCATCAGGATTTGCAGTCCCAACCAATTGAAGAATGTGTCGTCATACTTCACAATCCGTCCCGCCACATGCCGTGTCATCAGGTCACACCACCTTTTCATCCATGGGTCTCTCGGGGCTGGTATTTCTCATTCCACCTGCAGGTGTAGGTGTGGAACTCTTTCTAGGAAGAAAGATACTAAAATGGACCCATAACCGAACTGTTTTAGGTCCCCATTCTTACTTTTCATGAGTTGAGTTTTCATGCTGTGTAGCACACCATCACACCAATTGAATACTCGAGGCTCCAAGCATTCAATAGCATATTGAAAGTAACTTTGGAGTGCCATGTGTGGTGAAGCACTCCCTACCATATGTGAAATAGTAAAAAGGATGGTTCTGAGGGTCAAATCTCTCACACCTCGGATTGCTACTTTTCCTTTACATCTTTCGACATCAGTTTCACAATGCTGACGAATGTACTCACTCATGGGAAATCCACCACCTCGACCACCTGTCAGAGTCATGCATGCCCCATGACGTGACAACCCGGTCAGGAAATAAATATCCTCAATATACAAAGAGAGGACATGAACACCCACGTGGAACACTTGTTGTTCTGAATCCCACATATGAACCAAATATTCTAGTAATCTTCGTTGGGCTCTCATGCCCTGAACTTTGAAGAATTTTAATAGACCACATTGTCAGAGGTCATTCACGGTCCTCAGATCATTTAAATCCATGAGATCATATTCTTCATGCTCACGCTCTCTCCATTCCAACATCTTTGCAAGAAAACACCTGCATGGGAAACAGATAATATCTTTAGCACACTTTTTCAACATGTTTTGGAAATTTTGTTGAGTCAATGTTCACTTTTCATTTTAGTTTTCCGGCCACCGCAATCAAACTTCAATTACAGTGTGGACTTTCCACGAGTACGCCTTAACGTACCTGCATAAATTGTTGATTTCCGCAGGGCCCGTTATAGGCCACTCGCGGCAGCCCCAACACACGACTAGCAGTCCCAAGTCATCAAACAATCATGATTTTTTACCATCAAAAACAAAAATTAATCCATTGAAAAGATAGAATATGAGATGCTTACCTCTTTTACACAATCTGTTTGTTGAATGATCTCTCATGGCCTCCGTAATCTGTCGCCGAAGTTGAGGTAAAAAATAAGGGTTTTTGGTAAGTTTTTGACCAAGTGAAAATAAAATGGTGAAAAGGACTTTTTGCTTCTATTTATTTATTTTTTATCATTTTTTCTAATATTTTGTTTTATATAAATACATTTTGGTCAAAAACCCATTAACTCCAAAGGTCTTGTAAGTGTTTTGTTCCTTGTAGGAAGGAATTTAGGACTTTGGACAGCAAATTATGGGTAGTTTTTGTGATTTATTCTATTTTTGTCACATGTACAACTACTTTTTAAGGGTTTTCAGAAAATACCTTGAGCACAGTTTTTGTTCGTTCTCGGGATCAAAAACCAATGAGAACGTAACCGAGTATACTTTTTTCATCTTTTCGTATTCGTCATGGTAACACGAAAATAATGAAACCTATGGAGAATCCTTTCAACTCTTTTCATGCTCCTTAAAAACGAAAATATTGTCGAGGGACCTTGTTCTTTTCATGCTCGTAAAAGAATTTGAAGAAAACGTTTGATGGGTGATATTTTATCACTTTTTCTGTCATGTCGAACCATTTTACAAAAAAGGAACTGAGAGAGTTCTCTTTTAAGTGTTTTTCCAGACTCTATAATCATGAAAAACCTTCGAGTTTTATATATTTGGACTCATTAAACACACATTGACAGACCCATACGAGACCGAACCACTCCTTCTTAGGGTTTGTTAAATTTACTCCGAGGGACTCGTCCGAAGGATGAGCTTAAATTGACAAGAATATGTTATCCTCCTCAAGCTTGCGTAACAATAAAGAGGTACTTGCCAGAAATGGTGGGGGGAAATTTGGGAAAGGAACATGTCTCTGTATTTGTATTAATTATAGTAAGCATCGCTCTTGAACATGACACCCCTCTTCGTCATTTGAATCTGGGTTGGGTAATGCATTTGTCTCTTGTCTTACCTTCTGCAAATTCGTATCTTGGTTCGTCTTTGAGTCAATAATTCCAAGATCAGTGTCGTGTCATTCATATGTTCAAGAGAAGTTCAACCGAAACCTTCTATCAATTCGACCATCTGCAATTTTCCATTCTTACCATGTCGGACTTCCCTGTGTCAGTCCCAAGTCACATATGTATTTTTCTCTACCCTAAATCTGTTACTTATTTTATGTCATTGATGGGGGATACATCAATGCCCTCCTGTGACGAGTCTTTTCCTGTCGAATTCAGCTCATTATCCAAGAAAAAGACTTAGAAATTATTTAGTACCTTAGAGCATGCATGCCTCAACGGTAGGTTTCTTTGCTTTCGACGGTGGATCTACGTTATCGATCCCTGATCGAAAGATTTTGTCAAGTTTTCGACGTCAACTCCTTTATTCACACTTGTTGGATTGTACTAGAGTACCTTGGGAGTCATTGACATCAATGGTGATTTCCCTTGCACTTGTTAACAATTTTCATCAATGACTGGTAATCAAGTGGTTTCTATTCACATTCGACTTCGACATCTGTAATCATGTGACTAGAATCGTACTAACGGATGATGGATTGAAGACCCTGGACCTCATCATTTTTTGGTCTAGGTTGTGATGGAGTATTTGTGATTTGTTTTAACACATAGATCCACCTTGTATGTCTCGTGGCTATGTCTGTACTTGATTTCTCAATGCATGGATCCACAGTGTATTCCTGGTGGCTATACAAAATCTTGTTGACATGGATCCACATTGTATAATTGGTGGCCATGACCTACATTTATGGTTTCAATCATTTATGGTATGGACATGGGAATGCCTACCTCAGACATAATGTTATATTGTACAGATGCTTGATTGTTTGCAGGTTCCTGATTGGTGCGCCCCTAGTTCTCAACACATACACGCTTATTTTACAAAGTATTTCGACTATCTCAAGTTCCAGCCTCATACTTTGGGGGGAATTATGTTACACATTATTTTGGTCACCCTGATGATGATTACATAAACATGTGTTCAGGTTCCCAATATAATCTTTTTCCTGAGAAAAGCAACCTCTTTCCACCCTTGCAAGATGCATTTTTGGAAGGTCGTCATAGGTAGCTCCCTTTACACAGTGTGGAAATCCATGATTTTCGTGTGCTGCACTATAGCAAGTCCATAGGATTTCCATAGGCTTCTATATAGGCAGGTCATGGCGGAGATTTAAAACTAAAAGAGGAAAGAAGTTCTAGCAGCTTCTAGAAGTGGAATCTTCTGGAAATATGAGGTGGCGTCCGTATGGTTACGATCCTACTGACTTCTTTGATTTGATGGGATCATCCTCATCTCTTTAACCACTTCAGCTTCTCCTATATAATGATAGGCTTCTCATGGAAAAGGTTAGAGGCACAAGCATAAATAAGCATAGAGACTGAAGAGAGAATAGATTGAAGTCTGTGTGAAGAATCTTATTTCAAGCGATACTTGAGGTCTCCATTCATCCATCAAGTTTTTGGGATAAATATTCATGAAAATATTGGAGCAAATGTATGTGTGTGTCAGAATGAAGGGCCACTAAAAGGGAACTTGTGAAATCAAGGCGATTCGGTTGTAACTTCTACCTTTCATTAATATAATACTGTGGCATGTCTCTTTCCCATAAAATGATTGATATTTTATTACATGACTCCTTGATTACATGTTTAGGTTGTAATTGAATTTAATTATTGTTGCTTTCATGTTAGTTGATTTGTGTTATTAAAAATCTGATCTCACAGGATCATTGGATAAAATCAGGGTCAACAAAGACATAAGGAAGCGATTCATAAGGTATGTTATCTATTCCTCCTTTGGTAATTAAATTCAATGATCGTAATCTAGGGAAAGTGTATTGTTTCGTCTTGTTTTTTTCTAGATCCAAGTGGATCTAGGGGGATTAGTTCATGTCTGCATCTACCAATTTACCCATTAACATATTTTCTTGCTAAATGTTGGCTTAGAGACAAATATTTCAACCGGTTCATCACCAAGTCTTGTTGGCAGCAATAATATAATTGTTACTTTTATTATATCAATTAAATGATCTACATAGCTGCCTACATAGGGTCATGACATTTTATTACTCTTCATGAGAAGTTTACGAAATGACAGTTGGGAATCATCGCTTTTACCTATTGTCTATTCATGCTTTCTTTTTCATGACTGAAAGCATGAAAACTTGTGACTGCAATTACCATTATGTTTTAAAATTTCATTGAAGGCAAGTTGTTCATATAATTTATTATGGAGTTTTGATTCCTTGCCATGATGATGTTACTCTCTTTGTTTTTGATCCTTTCAATTCCAAGCATTCTTAAGAATTTGATGGTTTTATGAACAAAAGACCCCCACCATTTGATATTTTGTATAGTTTTGGTTTGATCCTTGGTTACGTTTCTTTTACAAAACCTCTGATATTTTTCAATTTTTGACTTACCCAAACTTTGTAATGAAACCCATGATGTGTGCACTTATCCTCGTTTTAATGATTCGGTCCTAGATCGTACCAAATGCAAGGTGGCATATGATTTGTAGGCTTCCATTATCTCCAAGGATGGCCTCAGGTTTCGCAAACCCTTTCGCATGTGTTTTAATTAAACGACTTTCCCACCGTATGAGTCTTTACAACGTTCATTGTTGGGCTCAAGGTTATGGCTATGTTTTGTTTTCACAAACCCTACCTGTATGTTGTGTTTGTTTGATTACCCTTCCATCCAGTATGGCTCCTATCATAAGAATTAAACCAAACGGTATCCAAACCCTGCTCTCGTACGATGATGCTAGAGAAGATTTGGAAAGAAATGGATGGCTTGTTTTCATCAGGAAGTTTTAGGGTTTTAATTTACAGGTTGCCCAAGAATTCACCTTATCCTTTGATGGTTGTAGAGAAAAAGTTGGTGATGTGCAACTGGAGGTTACTGAGGAGTTCCTAAGTCAAGCCACAGGGTTACCAGCGAGCGGTCAAAAATGGTTTACAAAAGTGGAGGAAGTTCCTTGGACCCTGTTGTTTACATCTCGAAAAATAACAAGATGTGATAGAGGTATGCCAATTTCATTCCTTAAAGCTCGGTGGCATGATTTGCTCACTGTGGTAAAGCAATTTGTTACCTGTGAAGGGCGTTTCGGGGTTGTATTTTTATACCATTTGCGTCTACTTATGAGTTTTATGGGTTTCCCTTTGAATATGCCATATTACTTACTCAGGAGTCTTTATAAAATGGGGAAAAGATATAAGAAATAGAGGTCAAACTCTAGCCTTTTTCATCACATCCTAGTTAAAATCCTGCCCATACATCAATTAGAGTCACAAGATGACTGTTGGGATTCGTTTATAACCCAAAATGGTTATGGTAACCTTGATATTGGGGAGGTAGATAAGCTCGTTGTTGAGGAGACCCTTGTCCACCCGATGGCATCCCTCTCACCTTCTCAGACTTGTGTCTCTTCCCCTAACAGTGAACCCTTGATCGATCCCAAGGTCATTCAATAGGCTAGTCAACAGATTACACATCCAAAGGATTGTGTTAAAATTGTAAAGAAACTTGTAGGAAAGAGGTTTAAGAGTAATATTGATATCAATTTTAAAAACGAAAGAGTTGGCAAGCTAATTTTACGGAGTCTTCATAATAAGATGAATTCTCATGCCAATGCAATCAGCATGATCGAGGTTAACGAAAGTTCTGACTCAGAAATTGAAAAATTCCTTGTAGAGGAAGACCCTTTGTCATTCAGGCCACACCCTGACCGACCCTATAACTTTGTCGATAATTTGCCTCCCTGTTTGAAAGACAATCCAGAGTTTCCTGGTGTCAAGATTTGCAATAAATCTACTATCCGTATGGAGGTCTCTCCAGTTCACAATCTTGTTTGTTCTAATGTAAATGCCACACAGCTACAGTGTGAGTTATGTTTATCGTGGATTGAAAGATATTATACGAATATCCCAGTTCTGTCATCATGGGTTAAGGTTTTAAAAGAGCAGATCGATGTTTTAACAAACGAAAACCACAAGCTTGAATCCGTCATCCGAGGGAAAGAAAAACGTATTAAGACCACAGGTCATGTGATATTTAAAAATGTCGAGGCTGCTACAGCCATTGTAAACTCCAAGGTTTTAAGATACGATTTGATTGCATGTTTACAGGTATGATCTCTTAGATTAATAGCATGCTTGTTTTCATTCTTAAGTTAGATTATTTGGTTTGTTGGATAAGCCATTTTTCATTACTAAATTAGTTTGTTTTATTTATTAATAAAAATGAGATTTCATTTACTATTATAACTAGCTATAGAATCGTAAGATTCTGTAGACAGTTATATCAATTCGAATTGTGTAAATTAATGACAGAAAATGTATCTGAAATCTTTCTATTTTCTTTTTTTCAAGGATACATGATGTTAAAAATGATTTGAGGTGCTCTTGAGACCTTCCAGTCATATCTATGATGTATTTTGAATGAACAGAAATGAACTGTTGTTAGTTTTAGAGGATTTAGTGAAATCAGGGTGGTTGCATCACCCTTTATTTTTGAAACAAATTTGATCTCAGGAACAGAAACAGTTATCATTCCTGAGGCCTTTATAAACCTATCAGTTTGTAAACAGTTGGCATCTCGGCCTGGGACTGGAGTATGGACAATTACTCACAGACTTGAATGAAACATAATGCATATTACAGCTTTAGCTTTTGTGTATCATGTTTTAGTTTAGGTTTTGTTTGTTTCAATGTGATAATAGATGGTGATAGCCTTTGTCTTCATGATTTATTATTCTTTTATTACATGTTGTCCATATGTCATGTTTCAGATATAATACAGGGCGATCATCAATTCAATTCATTTTATGAGATTTATCTCTAATTTTATGTTGAATGTTTAAATACAAGTCTTACAAGGAGACTTATCTCATTGTAGTTACTTGTAAATCATAAGATCACTGTGACTGTGTCCATTATATGTTCTATTATCAAAACTCAATCTCCAACATATTGTTTCGCATTTATTCGAAGCAATCTTAAGATTCGTTGCAGGTTTACTTCTCGGATAAAGGTGGTTGGATATTCCCTATTGTACAGACGTTGGATGCATTAATAGGTTAGTCTATTATTTTATTTCATTTTCTTGCTTATTATAGAAGTTTTTATATATAATATGATTTCCACTATCTATATCTTTCTGTTTAATTAAGTAGTTTAATATTTGATTTTATGAATGTATACATACAAGAAAACAAATAAAAAATAAATAGTATTTTCGCTTACTTTATTACTGTTGTTAAAAGAACCAATTTACATTCGATTTTTATGAGTTTAGATTAAAACTCGTGATTTGTATATGTTGTATATATCATAAATAGAATTATTATATAAATATTAATTAGATCAATTGTGTATATATCTATATATATATATATATATATATATATATGCACATATTTAGTAAGTTATTATATTTCTTTTAGTTGTTTTCCGCTTCCCTTAGGACTTTAGATGGGCCAATGAAGCCATTAAACCCATCAGGGTGAGTCGATCCAAATGGCTTGGGTTAATTAGACAACCTCGGACTAGACTCACTCTTCCATTTGACGAGCGATCATTTTCGCCCGTCAAAAAATGGCGCTAGAAGGAGGGCCTGAATACTATTAATGGCATGAGGAGGTTGCAAGACTCCTCCCCCACCTACCCTCTCACCTATAGTAACAAGAAGTCATTATGACGACAACATTGTCCCTCAAACAATAACCACATCAAACAACAATCCACAGATCACCGTTGAATGAGTAACTCCAAACCCCCCAGGGGCCGACATATAAGAAATTGTTCATCAATCCCTCATAAGGACACACAGTGCCTTGGCCCATATTATACAACCAAGTCAGCCATTGAACCAACCATTAGACTTCTCTGATATCAGGGAGCAACTGGAAGGTACTGATCTTACCCTAAACCCTATGGATCTAGATCACATCCTCACTCTTGTAGCAAGACGATCTGGTATTCCACCATCACCACCCCCTTCATCTCCTTCTTCTTCTAGAGAAGAATCATTAGACGAAGGAAGTTCCTCATCTCATCCTTTGACACCTCCCACACCTATGGCTAATCCAAACAATCCCACCAGACCTTGGCTCGATCAAGATGTAGTGGCCATACCTGGGCCCCAGCATCCTTTGCCTAAACATCCGGAGAAATGGCTCCCTAAATTTGACCTAGATTCCAAGCAGATTGTTGAGGATCATATCAAAAAATTCATGCTAGCCATTAGGCTCCGTAGTGTTGAACACGAAGACGTAGTATGCAGACTTTTTCCCTACACCTTTGAAGGAAATGCCTCTACCTGGTACTTTTCCCAACAACTCCACACCATCGTATCATGGGATAGATTCGAGTCCTGTTTCCTTGAATCAGTATCAAGTATAATTTAAAAACCTTTTCTAAATTATACTTAAACCATTCAATTATATCCAATGAGCAATTAACAATAGTATAAGAGTTACACCAATACACCACAATACACCATACACAATATATATGAGAAATAATCAATAGTTTTTGTTCAAGGGAAGTAATGACTTCCAAAGGTAGCTACAGCTTCCAAATGTAAAGGGAGGGATAAACCTCCAAGAGGAATATACA
>ML778374.1:22179-33041 GCA_009831015.1 Picea engelmannii | reverse complement strand
ACCTGACACTTTCTTATTTTGTAATTATTTTCTTTAATTATTTTCAGGGCCTACATGTACTTCCTTTTTCAATTCACTTTGTCATATTCAAAAATTCATTTCTCCTCAACCATGAGGATCCATGTGACGTGCCACATACCACCAGAAAAAGCATGATGTATACTATCCATCCATGGATGTTGTATCTACATGTTCATTTTCCTTCATGTCCAAATACCTTCATCAATCTTGCGGTCCAAAACCCATGACTAGGGTTGACATCAATGACAACAACCAATCTTCCAACATAGCCAGCCAACATCAGCGCATGCATTCAATGAGGAGAAGAGGCGCCAGCCCTCTCACATTTTAAAATTTGAATGTAAATGTAATTAAATGCATGTAAGGCCGTTAGAGCCAAAAGTTTGTGCCTTTGAGCAGGCATAGGTGTAGATAGCCTTAATGGTTGTAAGGATGAGATCTAGTCCGATCTGGACTAGAAAACCCATTCAATGTAATTTTAATGTAATTGAATAGGGTAGGTAGCTTTGGAGGGAAGAGCTCAAAGATCCCCCTCATGTAAAATATCTAGAGATATTCTTTGTATAGGGATAGAAGCAGAGCATAGAAAAAGTGAGAGTTGAGGAGAGTCGAGACCTTGTTATAGTCTGCGCTAAGAACACCTTTGTAAAGAGGCATTTTATTAATACAAATAGAAGTAGTTTTCCTACATATTGTCTATGTTGAATGAATGTCTATGTGTGTTCTTTATATGTTGTAGATGTATGTTAGGAATGCATTTTTAGGGGTTGTTTGATTTCAAGGTTAGAGGTATTTGAGGCTTCACACTAGGAGGGTGTGACAGAATGTTGTGGGTTCTGATAGCCGTGCACAAAGAGTGCATTTATGAATTCTGTGGGTTCAGACAAAGGCGTGCCAGGAGGGCACAGTATCTGAAATCAATAGCTCAGAGGAAGACCTCAAGGTCGTTGAACACCTTGGAGGAAAGACTCTGTGAGATAAAACACAGTAGAAGACAGAAGCTCTGAGGAGTTCTGTAAAACTCTGTCAGGTGGTCATTGAGTAAATGCATTGGTTGCGTTGAGGAGGAACTCTGTTGTGAGTTCAAAGAGAACCAGAATCACTAAGGATTCTGAGAGCTCTGCCAATAAGGAATTGAGAAAGTGCATAGAGTGCACAGGAGAAGACAGAATGAATGAATGTTATGTGAGAAGACACTCTGCCAGGAGGGCATTGAGTTAGTGCACAGTTAGAGCACAGGAAAGAAATCATTTTTAGTTTTGAAACATAGAAGAGTCCAAGGAAGGATCTTCACAGGGTTGTTGAACACCCTGCAGACTCACCAAGGAGTTGCTTGAGAAAAAGAAGTGCCAGGAGGGCATCAGATTCTCCATCTGAAGAAAAAGAAAAACGATAAATTCCTTAGGGGTTGAAGCTACAGGAAAAGCTCAGAAGAGATATCACCTTCATGCGTGCAAGACTCTGCAAGGAGTGTAGAAGTTGAAGAATCCTTTGAGGATTCGAAAGGAAAAGCTCAAGAGGAAAAGTGCCTTTGTGCAAAGGTCATAGCGGCAAAGATCGGAGAGGCAAGGGAACTTTTTGGAGAGTTTAGAGCCCCGAAAAATCACGAGGAACAACGTCGTTGAGAACGTGGGCGAGACTCAAAGTTGTAGAGCTCGTAGAGGAAAAGAAAAGGTCGAAGCCTTTGATACTTTGGAAATATTCCACAGTTCGGGAAGAACGTGCATGCTTAGGAGGAGAACAATTTTCGTCGAATCAACCGAAGAGATTTTTAGCCGTTGGATCTCACGTGGATCGTCGACAGCCGTCAGATTGATCGAAAGTTGCATGAGGTTTAAACCTCAATCACGGAGCGGAGAAATCCGAAAACTATCGAAGAGTGCAGAATTATCCGCATTTCAGAAGTCAGGAATTCGACATTCCCATTGACAAGGGTCTACACTCCGAAAGTCGAGGGGAAGAGTTGCATGACATCGCAACTCCCGAAATCGCAAAAGGAGAAAATTTGAAATTGACATCAGGAAGACCAAGTGGTTAAGCACCGAAATTCAGGATTTCAAGGGTCCTGATGACGAGAGGTCGGGACACTTCACAACGGTGAAGTCTCGAAATAGCGAAATGATCTGGACTGTCCATCCGTGGAGGACACGTGGCGGAGATTGAGAGTCCACCAGGATTTCGATTATCGGGGATTCGAGTTGACAGAGGAGATTGTTTCACAGGAGGTCATAAGTCGCGAAATCACGAAACGATGAGGACCGTCCATTTGAGGGAGGACATGTGGCAGTAATCTAGGATTTCAGGGAAAGTCCCGAAAGGAAGAGTACTTCAGGGATTTTAGGTACCAGGAGTACTAGAGGACAGTGAAAACCTGATGCAATGGGAGTCGCGAAGTTTCGAAACGCGAAGTCCCAGAGAGGCATTCAGGAGAGCAGTGTATCCGGAAGCATTTCAGCATTTCGGGTTTCGTCAATTCGAGAGTCAAGCGGAAAAAGGGCCTACACATTTTGGGGTTTGGAAACCCGAAATTGTGAAGAGGAAGGAGGATACATTTCGGCATTCCGGGTATCATCATTTCGGGAGTCAAGAGGACAAGGGACTGGGAGTTCAGACGATTCTAGAAGCACAGGATAACTTGATCCCTCCCAAGATTCCTGAAGATGTGGTTGAACAAGAGATAGTGGAAGAGGACGAATCCTCTCCCAACATTTTCGGACATTTTTCGGATAGCATTTTTCAAGCTAATTTCAAAACAGTGCATCCTTACAATACCAGGAGAAAGACAACAAATAAATCTTCTTCTGAAATCGTAACTAATGCACCACAAAAACAGTCTAAATCAATTGAAACTAAACAGAATTCAGCAACCCCAAGTTTAGAGTATGATTTGATTGAGGATCTAAAAAAACTTAGAGCTAACATTTCTGTTTACGAATTATTAAAATTTCCTTTTCTTCTACAAAAGATGTTGCAAAATATTGCAGAAAATAGCAAAAACAACAATCTGAACAACAACAAAGTTGTTGAAAACAACCCCAAAACACCTCAAAAGGTCTCCGCCAAAACAACATCAGAGCCTTCTGATAAAAGAGACCTGGCTGTAAAAAGTGTAACAAATGTAGATAAACTAGTTTCAAGGGATGGGATTAAAAAAAAGCAAACTTTTGTTGTTAATACTTGCAAAAATGCCCCTCACTCTTTGTTGACTTTTGAAATTTTCAATAGGAATGTACATAACTGTATGGTAGATTCAAGTGCATCATCAAACGTAATGCCTTGGTCTGTCTGCCAAAAAGTCAATGCTGAAGTTCAACCTTCTAGCTTGAAGATTATCGAACTTGATCAAACTAGTGTTAAAGTAATAGGTGAATTAAAAAATGTGCTTATCATATTATCATCTAATCCTAAAGTCCATCAAGTTATTGATATTATTGTCGTAGATATCCCAGAAGTATATGGTTTTTTTTTTAAATAGAGATTGGTCTGAACAACTACGTGTCTATTTTGCAACGGATTGGTCTCACTTGAGGATTCCCGAGAATGGAAAGCCTAACAGAATCAAGGTAAATCATGAGCGTTATCTTAAGTTCACGGTAACCAATTTAAACGATCCTAATGAACCATTCACTTCTTCCGCCAATTCACCTGAAATACACAGGATGGAAACTTTTTTCAGCAATTTCATGGTTGAAACTTCTACCATTACTGACCCGAAATAGTAGTCTAAAATTATGACATGCACACAGTCAATAGCCTTCTCTCTGTGGTCACATGCACCAGATGAAAATCAAATCTGGTCTCTTTACTTCGATGGATCAAAATCTAAGGAAGGAGTTGGTGCAGGGTGCATGCTCATTGATCCAGCAGGTTATAAAACTTCGATTGCTTGCCGGTTAGAATTCGAATGCACAAACAATACGGCCGAATACGAGGCACTCCTGCAAGGTCTCAGGAAAGCACTAGATTTGAAAATTCAGAATTTGACTGTCTTTGGTGATTTAGAAATTGTGGTTAGCAGGTAAAAAATTCTATCCACTGTTTATCTCCACACTTGAAAATCTATCACACTGAGGTATGGAATTTAATGAACAAGTTTTATGCATTTAACATTAATTTTATTCCAAGATTGAATAATTATGAGGCTGATTTGTTAGCTAACGTCGCCTCAAAAAAAATTCCTACAGAAGGCCTATCTCCGAATGTGTTTTCCGTTGAGTTGTTGTTCAGACCATCCGTCCTAGACAACATCACAAATTGGAGAGTCTTCGATGATGATCAACAGATCATCAGTTTTCTATACATGGAAGATACTTCCAGGGTGCAGTTATCGATGAAGGTACCCACGACGAAAACCTTCGCGATTTTACGGTAATACCAGATCCAAGATCCCCAGAGTTTGCATCGGACATGGTAAACTCTATTCTAAAATCTGTGGTTATATTAGAAAAATTTTATGATCTTCACGATAAATTCAGAAAATTAGTGAATTGTAAAACAAATAGTTCTTCCCTGACACATGAAAAGGTAAATTTATGAACTAAAGATAACCCACAGTGCATCAATTTGGGGTTGGGATGTTCTGAGCAAGAAAAGATAGCATTTATTAAGTTGTTTAAGGAATTTAAATATGTCTTTGCCTGGACATACGACGACCTAAATACCTTTGATCCTAACATCATACAACAAATTATTCCCATGAAACCCCAGACCCAACCTTTTCAACAAAAGTTAAGAAAGATGCACCCGAAACTTGAACCAACAGTCAAGAAAGAATTAAACAAACTCTTGAATGCTAAAATAATCTTCCCGGTGAGACATACCTAGTGGATCTCTAATCTTGTCCCTATGAGGAAGAAGAGTGGTGAAATCAGACTATGTGTCGATTTCCGAAATTTAAACCGAGCGTCGGATAAAGACAACTACCCCGTTCCTCCCATGGAATAGATCCTTCAACAAGTATTTGGTTCTGAAAGATTATCGTTGCTAGATGGTTTTTCAGGGTATAACCAAGTCCTTATGTCTCCCCCATATCAGCTCAAAACCACTTTCCGTACTCCATGGGGTACCTACGCTTATAGGAAGATGCCCTTTGGGCTCATAAATGTCGATGCCACTTTTCAGAGAGTGATGGATATCGCTTTCCACGGTTTAATCAATCAATATGTAGTAGTTTATCTGGATGATGTCATTGTCTTCTCAAAGAATAAAGGAGATCATCTAGCTCATCTAAGATCTGTTCTACAGCGATGTCATAGGTACGGTATTTCCTTAAATCCTAAAAAATCTGTCTTTGCAGTAGAACAAGGTAAGATCCTCGGATTCATTGTATCAAATGAAGAGATGATTATTGACCCTAAAAGGACCCAAGTCATTTCAAAACTTCCCCCTCCCTCTTCCAAAAAGTCCATGCAATCTTTCTTAGGTCAGATAAACTTTGTTAGGTGGTTCGTCCCTAGTTTTTCAGAAATGGTCAGACCATTACAAAATTTAATAAAAAAGGATGTACAGTACCATTGGGGACCTTTAGAAAGTTAGGCTTTTGACTCAATAAAAAAGGCTATAGTAGACGCTCCTTCTCTAATGAGCCCTGATTTTTCGCGAGACTTCACCCTCTACACGTTTGCCTCTGATCGGTCTTATGTTGTTGTCCTAACCCAAAAGAATGTTGAAAACAACGAAGTCCCAATTGCCTTTATGAGCTCAGCCTTTAACGGAGCAAAACTTAATTACCCAGTAGTAGATCAGCAGGCTTATGCTGTTTTTAAAGCAGTAAAACACTTTTGATCTTATCTACTGAAATCTAGGACGAAAATCATTGTCCCTTACCCTACTGTCAGAAATTTGTTAGTGCAGAAAGAATTGGGTGAAAAAAGGGCAAACTGGGTCACATCCTTACAAGAATACGACATAGAAATTACCCCAGCACAGATTGTTAGAGGCCAAGGTTTATGTAAATTGGTTGTTGATTCATCTATAGGACAACAAAATGAAACTGATACATTAATTCAAGAGCGAAACGATCAAAGTCAAACCTGTTGTGCACAAAACCTTATTAGTCCTTGGTATGACGACATCAAATTTTATCTTATACACAGATTAGCTCTCTGTCACCTTGATCCAAAAAATAGGAGAGCACTGAGATTGAAATCTGCTTCTTTTTAGCTAGTAAATGGCATTTTGTTTTGCCAAAATTTCGATGTAATACTTATGCACTGTCTTGAAAAGATGAAGCAGAAAAAGTCTTATTGGAATTACATGCAGGGGAAACTGGTGGGAATTTTGGTGGAGACACCACTGCCCACAAAGTATTAAGAGAAGGGTATTACTGGCCTACTCTTTTCAAAGACGCCCATGCCTTATGCTGCAAATGTGTAATCTGTCAAAAGGCATCTGGGCGAATACAGAAACCAGCATTCCCGCTGCAACCAGTTTCGGTAGACTCCCATTTTCAACAGTGGGGCCTTGATATTATAGGCCCAATCAATCCGACATCCTCGCAGCAGCATAAATACATCATAATAGCCATAGATTATTTCGCCATATGGTCCGAGGCTGCCCCATTAAAAGCTATAAATACCAGCCAGGTAATATCCTTCCTGAATTCAAATATTATCACTCATTTCGGTATTCCTGAGTGCCTAGTATTTGACAACGATTCCCATTTTTCATCTCTTGAAATGAGTGATTTCTCTCTATAAAAAGGAATAAAATTAAAATAATCTGCCATCTATTACCCTCAAGGCAATGGTTTGGCGGAATCAACTAATAAAAACCTGATCAAAATCATCAAGAGAACGGTCACCGAAAACCATAAAAACTGGCATAATGCACTTTTTAACGCAATCTGGGATGATAGGGTAACTCCTAAAACTGCTATTGGTAATTCCCAATTTTTTCTCATTTACGATAGGGAAGCGATTCTTCCACCACATGTCCTTCTTCCATCTCTGCAGTTATCATAGAAGGTGCAAGAAGAAGACTGTCCTCCCTTGGAAATTCAGATTTACACTTTGTTGAAGTTAGAGGAAGTAAGGGCTCAAGCAAAACGGAAATTGGATCAACATCAACTCATTGTCAAAAACTGGTTTGATTCTAATTCTGCCTCAGACAGAAATTTTGAGGTAGGTGATCTTGTCCTTAAGTGGGACAAACCTCATGAGGGGAAAGGAGAACATACTAAGTTTCAAAACATGTGGTTAGGACCATTTTTAATCGTTGAAAAACTAGGTCCCAGTTCCTTTTGCCTGCAGAATTTAGACGGATAGCCAGACACCTTCCCGGTGAATCGCCAAGCTCTCAAAAAGTACTTTACCTGATGACTCTCCCATACACCTTTTGTAAATATTTTATGTTTTGTTTTCCTTGCTATTTGTTTTTCTTTTCTGGTTTGTTTTTGTTTTCATTTCTGCTTATCGGTCTTTCTTTTTGAAACACACATGCCTGCACCACAGGCTAGATCAGACAAAGAAAACAGAAGGCTTCCCCTCGAAAATAACTGCTAAAAGTTGTCATAACATTAAGTGTTTTATTTCTTTGAAATTGTAGCATGGTTAAAGACGACTTTTTGTTTGAAAGGCGTTCTCTCGGTTTCAATCTACACTTGAAAGTATTCATGACCATCTTTAAAAATATTTTTACGCTGTCCATATTCTTTAAGAGAGAAACTCAATGATGTCTCCCTGTTCTTGAAAGTCGGTTTTATTAATGAACTATTTTTGGATCTTGATGAAGGACAACACGAAAATTTTTAAGGTCTGTGACATATCAAGATGTGTTAAAAACTGGAATTTTCAGCGTCACCCTGCTCTATTGAATATCTTTAAAACTACAATGTGAATAAACTCTCAGAGAGTTGTGGGAAGTGTTTGTAAACCCGTCGGGACACTGAACAGGTCTACTGGCAGTGGGTAAATACATGCATGACGCCAAGACAAATTTTCCAAGGTACTGAACAGGCCTGCTGGCAGCGAAGCAATGTTAGGTAAAAGAAAATTCTCAGATATGAATTTCATTTTGGCCCTAAGCATTCTTCATTCTGATCTAAAATTTCTTGACAGGATACAGACGTCAGAGTGGGTTAATTGACATCCCTGTCGAGGCTATGAACTCCTGCTAGTAGCATTGGCCCTGTCAACAGTATTGGAGACATTAACTTAAATGTTGTGGCTTTCTTTTGCCAAGTTTGTCACCAGTTTTCATTTCTTTAAAAATAAAAGTTATCTAAAACTGGATTGCGTCGTGATTATTTGAGATGTTCAAATGACTTTTCAGTTTTTCTTCAATTTGAAGTTTTTCATATTTTTCTAACATGAACTCATTCGTGTAACAGAGATAACTGCTTCTCCTAGCATGTCGCCATTGTTGGCAGTAATAATATAATTGTTACTTTTATTATATCAATTAAATGATCTACATAGCTGCCTACACAGGGTCATGATATTTTATTACTCTTCATGAGCAGTTTCCGAAATGACAGTTGTGAATCGTCGCTTTTACCTATTCTCTATTCATGCTTCATTTTCATGACTGAAAGCATGAAAACTTGCGAATGCAATAACCATTATGTTTTAAAATTTCATTGAAGGCAAGTTGTTCATATAATTTATTATGGAGTTTCGATTCCTTGCCATGAAGACGTTACTCTCTTTGTTTTTGATCCTTTCAATTCCAAGCATGTTTAAGAAGTTGATGGTTTTATGAACAAAAGACCCCCACCATTTGATTTTTTGTATATTTTTGGTTTGATCCTTGGTTACGTTTCTTTTACAAAACCTTTGATTTTTTTCGATTTTTGACTTACCCAAAATTTGTAATCAAACCCACGATGTGTGCACTTATCCTCGTTTTAATGATTCGATCCTAGCTCATACTGAATGCAAGGTGGCATATGATTTGCAGGCTACCATTATCTCCAAGGATGGCCTCGGGTTTTGCAAACCTTTTCGCATGCGTTTTAATTAAACGACTATCCCACCATATGAGTCTTTATAGTGTTCATTGCTGGGCTCGGGGTTATGGCTCTGTTTTGTTTTCACAAACCCTACCTGTATGTTGTGTTTGTTTGATTACCCTCCCGTCTAGTATGGCTCCTATCGTAAGAATTGAACTAAACAATATCCAAACCCTGCTCTCGTATGACAATGCTAGAGAAGATTTGGAAAGAAATGGTTGGCTCATTTTCATTAGCAAGTTTCAGGGTTTTAATTTACAGGTTGACCAAGAATTTGCCTTATCCTTTGATGGTTGTAGAGCGAAATTTGGTGATGTGCAACTGGAGGTTACTGAGGAGTTCCTAATTCAAGCCACAGGGTTACCAGCGAGCGGTCAAAAATGGTTTAAAAACGCAAAAGTGGAGGAAGTTCCTTGGACCCTATTGTTTACATCTCATAAAATAACAAGTTGTGATAGAGGTATGCCAATTTCATTCCTTAAATCTCGATGGCATGATTTGCTCATTGTGGTAAAGAAATTTGTTACCTGTGAGGGGCGTTTCGGGCTTGTATTTTTATACCATTTGTGTATGATTATGAGTTTTATGGGTTTCCCTTTGAATATGTCGTATTACTTACTCAGGATTCTTTATAAAATGGGGAAAAGATATAAGAAATAGAGGTCAGACTCTAGCCTTTTTCATCACGTCCTAGTTAAAATCTTGCTCATACATCAATTAGAGTCACAGGATGACTGTTGGGATTCGTTTATAACCTGAAATGGTTATGGTAACCTTGATATCGGGGAGGTAGATAAGCTCGTGGTTGAGGAGACCCTTGTCCACATGACGGCATCCCTCTCACCTTCTCAGACTTGTGTCTCTTCCCCTAACAGCAAACCCTTGATCGATCCCAAGGTCATTCAACAAGATAGTCAATAGATTACACATCCAAAGGACTGTGTTAAAATTGTAAAGAGTAATATTGATATCAATTTTAAAAACAAAAGAGTTGGCAAGCTAATTTCACGGAGTCTTTGTAATAAGACGAATTCTCATGCCAATGCGATCAGCATGATCGAGGTTAACGAAAGCTCTGACTCAAAAATTGACAAATTCCTTACAGAGGAAGACCCTTTGTCATTCAGGCCACACCCTAACCGACCCTATAAATTTGTCGATAATTTGCCTCCCTATTTGAAGACAATCCAGAGTTTCCTGGTGTCAAGCTTTGCAATAAATCTACTATCCGTATGGAGGGATCTCTAGTTCACAATCTTGTTTGTTCTAATGCAAACGCCACACAGTTACAGTGTGAGGTCGGTTTATCGTGGATTGAAAGATATTATACGGATATCCCAATTCTACAGTCACGGGTTAAGGTTTTAAAAGAGCAGATCGATGTTTTAAAAAACGAAAACCACAAGCTTGAATCCGTCATCCGAGGGAAAGAAAAATGTATTAAGACCACAGGTCATGTGATATTTAAAAACGTCAAGGCTGCTACAGCCATTGTAAACTCCAAGGTTTCATGATACGATTTGATTGCATGTTTATAGGTATGATCTCTTAGATTAATAGCATGTGTGTTTTCATTCTTAAGTTAGATTATTTGGTTTGTTGGATAAGCTATTTTTCATTATTAAATTAGTTTGTTTTATTTATTAAATAAAATGAGATTCTGTAGCCAGTTATATCAATTCGAATTGTGTAAATTAATGACAGAAAATGTATCTGAAATCTTTTTATTTTCTTTTTTTCAGGGATCCTGTTGGATCATGTTGTCATTGATGCCAATGGTTTGATTGATTGATGTCAAGTGATTGATTGATGTCAAAGGATTCATTGATTGATGATTGATGTAATATAATATGTATTGTCCTTGATGAGAATGCATAGATGAAGATGGATC
>ML778374.1:877-11540 GCA_009831015.1 Picea engelmannii | reverse complement strand
AGCACCCAAAACTGAAATCTAAATGAAAAAAAAAATGAATAAAAGCAATCTTACTAAAATGGAAAAAAAAATTACTCTTCACAGTTGTGGAAATTAAAACATTCCTGATAGTTGGCAGGGATAGTGAGGAGTCTCCTCTCACGAGCTTCTATGACCCTCAACGCATGTAGATCATAAAAATTAAAATTAATTTTGCATGAATTGAAATTTGCAGAAATTGAAATTACTTCTACCTAGTTGGTAGGGAGAACATGAGGAGTCTCCTCTCACAAGCTTCTATGTCCCCTTACCAACATATCTAGATCACATTTGCAGAAATTGAAACTAATCTTGCAAAAATTGAAATTACTTCTACTTAGTTGGTAGGGAGAACATGAGGAGTCTCCTGTCACAAGCTTCTATGACCCCTTACCAACACGTTTAGATCACACTTGCATGAATTAAAATGAAAAATAAACTAATACCTCAATCCATCGTGCTTCCCCAGCAACGGCACCAAAATGTTGGGCTCTAAAGATGTCTTAAAATATAACCTCTATGCATCATCCAAAGGTAGGCGCTGGCACAAGTGTTTTACTTGTTTCCTACATAGGTTCTTACCTTCTATTTTCAATACCTATCCTCCAGAGATGCAACCCTGCAAAGGGACAGCAATTGTTCCGTTCAAATGAACAACAAAAGGAACAACAATCGTGACAAGGGAATGACAGTCGTTATATTGGGCTGAACTAATGTTGTATTAATTGAGTTGTAGTACTTGCCCAACTATCTAATTTGTCAACCTAGGGTTCGTAAACTGATGAAGCACACACAAAGTATATGCAAGATTGAAGCGAGACTAATCTAATCTAATGTTTAAGATACAACTGAAATTGAATCATTAATCTAACACATGACTGAAATAGAATCATTAATCTAACACACGAATTAATTAGAATCATTAATCTAACACATGATTGAAATAGAATCATTAATCTAACACACGACTGAATTGAATTAATCTAGTTGTGTAAATGAAATTAATCTAGGAATGGGAAATTGTGTGAAGGAAATTAATCTAGAAATGGAGAACTACATGAAGGAAGAGCAGATACAACAAGTGAAGAGTTGAATAGCACAACAACATATGAGAGCTCTCACCAATGAAGCAATCTTACATTCAATAATCAAATCAATCTTCATAACAGAATAATGAAAGAATGAAAACCAAAACCATGAATCAAAGCTAAGAATCCCTTTCTCTTTCGAATCCTAATGACTACCATTAATGACTACTCTAATTCTTTACTTACAACTGAAATCTCATGAAGAGAGAGCACTCTCTTTTATACATGAGAGCCTTGAAGATAAGATAACCGTCTCAGTATTATAGATCCACTTTTCTCTCAACCTATTTCCCATTATTACAAAATATAATCCCTTTAAATCCTCACACATATCTCTCATATATCTTGGATAAGATATTCCAACCAAATCTCCATGATCTTCTCCTTGGAATGGACTTGAATTATCTCCTCAAATATTGAAATGGTGGAGGAAGTATTTGAGAAGTCCTTTTGAATTAATCCTTCTCATATTCCTACACATTACAAAGCTCACACATAGTTGAGATATATATGAAAACATGTTGATTTTCTAACATTTAATCACAAATTCCTTTTAATTACTAAAATGAATAAAGTGGAGAACAATAAGGTGAAACCCAGGTATATTTATGGAAATGATATCGTGAAAGGTTAATGGGGCGATGAAATATGGAGAATGACGGTGGATGAAAATAGGACATTTTTTAGCCCAACAAGGGGGATTCTCCATAATAAATGTGTTTATCGGAATCAGCATGGAGGAAGAGGGGATAAAGGAAATAATATAGGAAGTGAATTCTCTGCCCAGTTGAGCACTCCATCCAGGAGCATTGAGACTAGGATTAGGCCTAGAGGAAACAGGAGGCCAACCTCCAACTGTAGGATTTGTTTTGGGAATATGGCCTCCACCAAACGAGAGAGGAGCATACATAGGAGTCATGCCCCCAGGTCCAAAACTAGGATTCGCATTAGCCGTTGGAATGGAGGATGAGAGTTGCGACATCATGTTTGAAATACCAAAATAAAATGGATTAGAGATCGAAGGTATTAACTGAGAATTTTGACCGGGCGTACCAAAAAGAGATTCTAAAGGGTTTGTTCCTATGGGTCGAGTAGAACCCACAGGTTGGGTAGCACTAGAGGCGGGGATCTCTGGCATCCCCACCATCGAGGATGAAGGATTCGAAGGGATCCCACTAATCAAAGAAGATATAGGAGTCAAGGTACTCCCTGTGACTTTCAGGTTTGACTTATTACTCATAACTAGATGATCACAAGTCTGGGAGGTGGAGATATATGTACCAAGTTTAATAACTTTTCACCTTTTAGAAGGAAACTTTGGTAAAGAATCAAGATATGGTGGTAACTTCAACAAACGGCGAGACCTACAAGGTGGTTGGTCTTGCTTCACGATGACTCAAGACTCAAGATATAAAACCAAATCCTAGGGCCAACTAATAATTAGAGAGCACACCAAAATAAAGAAAAAAGGGCCAATGCACACAAATAGGATATAGTGGCTGAAAAGGGGCCTCCCTCACTAGATTAGGTATGTCTCACCCAAGAGGGGCCTCAGACTCCCTTCAAAATATTAAAGTTATTAGAATCAGTTAAAAGGGCCCTCGTGGGCTTAACAATGCAGTCGGTCAAATCCTCCCGGAGAGGTAATCCTCCATAAAGGTTCTGTGTTGTTCGACTCTTATCCGACTCAGGGTACCTGCAAAATAACCCCTACAAGTAACCTATGTGGCTACCTATGTCAAGGAACTAGAGTCACCACAATATAACCAATGCGCAGGCGAACAGTTGTAAGTTCGGTCCACCATATGGGAAGGGTAAAAAAGCCCGAAATATTGAAAGCAATGCCTCTCATGGAGGTAAAGGTACTAGCAAGACTCCCAAATATGAATAGAACCCGAGAAATATCTCTGATGCTAAGAAGGTATTAGAGGGATGTCTCTACAACCAACTTCGTGCAACCTCGTGCTTAACTCTGGTGTGAGTGAAGCCTCTTGATGTCACTAATTACATAATGGGTTTCACCACTCCCTGGTCAGACACATATTTTTAGTTTAATATCCTTTGAGAAGTTTACTCACAAAATCTTATTCCAAGACCCTATGTCTTATACTTGTTTGTGTACCCTAAAAAATAAAATCGTTTCTACTCAATTTTAATTAATCAACATTAATTTTAATGGATTTTGCTTACTCAAGAGGTGTGGTCATGAAACTGATGGTATTATGACTCAACATATAAAAATAAGTAAATATAAAAACATTGCTAAGCACTAGTCTTGAATTTGAAAGAGATGGTATGCTTCTAAATGAAATTTTTCCAATGCAATATCTACAATTTCAATGAAATGCAATCTCTCCACATGTGTCAAAATCAATGCAATGTAATCAAAAGTGAAAATGCTATAATGAAAAATAAGCAAATATTTTTTATTTTCGATCTAAAGAAAAGAAAATAAAAGGACTCAATAGCAACTTCACAGGCAGGCCTTAGTGCAAGCAAAAAGAGACAAGTCAAGAAGGACACTAAGAAGCACACACTCAGACCAATGTGCAAGGACAACCAATGAAAAACATGATAAGAAAGAATACCGCCCGAAAAATCAACAATAAGAAGGCTTCCTATCACTTTCTAAGCACTCAACAATCGGGACAGAGACCCAAGAAGACTCAACAACCAACCAAACTCACCCAACAAACACCAAACTCAGCCAGCAACACTAAAGATCTAATGTATGCAACGTTTTGAGAAAAATTTGTGTATATATGCACCCTAAAGGAAGACAACTCGTGTATATACACGTATGTCAAGGGAGAAACTGCGTATACCTAATAAAACACTATCAAGGAAAGGATTAAGCCAAGAAAATCATATGCAAAATAAAAATAGGTTGTTAAGCAACAGGCGACAAGGAAACTCAGGCTAACAGAGAGAAAATCAAGGAGAAAAACACTCCAAACCCCAAAAAAGAAGATCAATCCCCAATATGGTTGCCAGTTCTATAGTGAGGAAAATATCTCTATGCAGAAATCAACTCTAATCCCAAGTATGATATATAAAATAAATACTAACAATACAAGGCTATGAGCCTACCTCTTCCAGGAGTTCGATGAAGATCGTCATTGAGCACGCAACCCAAAGCTTTATACCTGCAAATTTTCCTCAACAACCAAGATACACAAGCATATAGTGATAGTGTATAGTGTTAGAATATAGATTATCATAATCCATTAACATTCATGACAAATACACCCATGGAATAATAATTCAAATATTTGCAAGATATCAATTGGACGAGAAAAGAGTATTTCTATTAAAATAATCAGCAGAAGTACATAGGTGACAAACTTCTATAACAACACATATCGGAACCGAGAAACTAAGTCCCTCCAGCTGGGCCTCCACCACTTCAATCCTCCACCAAAGGAAATCTCATATAAAGGAGTCAATGAGGTTCTCCATCACAAAGAAGGAAGAGCTTGGGGGTTGAACAAGGAGTTCAGACTTTCAAGGAAAAAGGGATGCAGACTCAATATGAAGTGAAATTTCTCCAGAGTGTCTTTTCTCTCAAAGTTGAATTGTTCCCCTCCTCAAGGCTTGGATATGGCTCAATTTATAGCCTTCAAATGGAACTAAAGGGCCGAATTAAAGTGTTTCAAGTATATGGAAGGTCAAGGATCATGGATCTCGTGACATGGCATGGAAACCCGACATTATTTTTAATTTTGATCACCAAACCCGATGTACGCGGGCTGTAGTGGAGAAACTTGTGTATACACTTGTTGTATAACTAATAGGGCGTGTATATGTGGAAAATATGATTTTTTGGCTCTGGAAGGTGCAAAAGGGAACTTCAAGTCTACATAGGTAAATGGAAATTCCATCTAAGCAAGTTGCATGGAGTGAGGAAAAAATTGTTGTAACCCCTGCAAAAAATGCACATCATCTTGGGTAAAAGTAGGGGACGTCCTTCAAACAACCATGTCAGGTACATCCAAATCAATTGAAGTTATGGAATCAAGTAATACCAATGGTCACAAGGTATAAGAGTCCTTATATCATATAAAGTAAGTTGTTACTTAGAAGCCACATAAACAATTCACATCAAGTATCTCCTTCAAACTTCACATTAGCCCAAGACTTTATGTAAGATGGCAGGTTTAAGTATGGGAGGATCATCATCAGACCCTATTAGGTGTGCCAACCAAAGCAGGAAAGAAAAGAACCAAGTATAGGGACACATCCCGAGGGAAGTGGGAAAGAAAATAAATCCTTCAAGAGTAAGTGAGATAATAAAACATGTTGGGATTACTTGATGACATATGGAATCATTTGGTTCATTTTTATGAGCACCTTTGTAGAGAGTGTGCTTGATTTTGAATTATCCTTTTCTAGGAGCTACATTTTTCCAAACCCCTTAATCTTCCTTTTATCTTTTCCTTTTATTAATTTACAAGTCCCCTTTATAAGGTTTCAAGCTTTAGCATCCATTTCTTTGGGACTGAGGAGAACGCAAAAAGGGTAGAGTTCAAGAATGGACTATGGATTTTAAATTTCCTTGCTATCCCATTTATTTCTTTATTTCATAACATTCTTTCTTTATCACTTTTTTACTAGCAACTGCATCAACCTCGACATCCTATCCCTTCTTCAAACTCATGAGAGAATGAACCATGACTTGTTACCGAAGTTTAGTACACTGCAACAGGCTCCAAGATGGTAAGTGTTAAGTATGGCGGGAAATGGAATGTTACCCTTGTGAGGGCACCCTAGTAATACCCATTTTCCTTAGGGGTGACAACATTGGACAAGAGTACAAATTATGGCCACCAAGATGAAACAAGGCTACAAACATACATAAATTCTTGAGGTTATGATTCATTATCCAACTTCAACCAATGATCCTCATTCACATTCTTAGTATATTAAGCACAACACTTCATATGAAAGAACAAATGTACCTCATGATGTTGTTGGACCACAATTTCCCAAAGATTGTGTTGATTGGATGTGATGAGCTTTGTTGATCAAGAGTGAAAGAGACATCTAAGAGGGGTTGTTGGGCTTCCATGAGTGGACATGTTGATCATCATCATCGGCGAGATCATTGTCTTCATTGGGGGGGGGGAGTTAACAACAAGCATTTAGACCATAGTTCCCATGGAAATTCTATAGTAAATGCCCCTTTCTTTTCATATTCATTTCATAATTGAGGAAAAGATAGTAGAGCATAGGCCTCACCTTCTAGTTGGGTTTTCTCTCATATTGGGTTTCCCAGGTCACATCTTTTGTTCACTTTTGTGGATGGTGTGTTCATTTCCTTGTTCCTTTCATTTCAATTTCAATGATTTCCATAATTTTGAGCACTAGACTAGTAATAATAAATATGAGATATACAGTATTAAACTAAATAATAAAATATTTCATAATATTGTAAGATCTTGTAAGGTATCCAACCACCCTTGTACCCGCTAGGATGGTGGGGTATTCAGAATTTTTCTCCAATTTCTACAATTTCTCCATACCATACAACTTTGATGCCATATAATTGTTTTTCCTTGTCATATGATGAAATTATATATGCATAATGACATACAGACTCACGTTAATTCATGTAAACACACAAAAATATAAAATGAATAACTAATATTTAAGCATACAACAATTAAACTCATATTTACACATTATAAACATCATAAAAACACATATAATAGAACACTTATCTTTAATAATGAATTACATCAACTGGATGCAGACATGGGATGTTGCTCTCAACCATAGGCACTATTGCACCAGGTATTTATGCAACAACCCACCCCCAAGCTGGGGCTATGAGTCCACAACGAAAAATGAGCACTCTCTCATCCAAATATCCCACTAATTTCACACCATGTTCACTCACACAACCATCCCAAATCACCACCCCTCTTTCCCCCTCCAGTCTGCACAACCTAAAGAGGAAAGCCCCTTCTCTGCAATGTAGTCCCTCAAGCTATCACACCTCTTTCCCAGGATCCAGCACAAACTGGCCAAGAAATCATTGCTAGGATCTATAAAGATTCTTAATGGTAATTTTCACAATAGAATTACAATTACAATTCAACTTTTTTTATAGACTTCCTTCCATTCTTCTTGCAACTCGTACCAAGCTAGAATGATGTTAGAATGATTAGCAAAATCCTTAGAATCATCATAATGGTCCACTTTTCCACTAAACTCTCTACTTAAATATGCATGGCTTAAACTTGACAAGTGGCACCCATGTAGCCACCTTCCCCACTACTTGGGAACTTGTCCCATCACTTGGTGACTTTGGTATATCACATGAAATCAAGAATTAGGCTTAGGAGTATTTTATTATATTCTTGGATAATCCGCCTTAATCACCCTCTTGTTTCCCTTTTGTGGAATCATAGCCCCCCATTATTTTGGTCCCCCTTATCTCATAGACAAGGATGTGTTTTTTATTAATAAATTTAATGTACAACATTTACATCACTTGGTCCTCAACCATATTGTTCGACTCAAAGTCTAAATTACATATTTACATTACATTACATTTCCAAGGATCAAAATTGGGGTGTTACAAATTTGTTGTGATGAATTATTCCAATTGAATATTCATGACAATTTACATGTCATAGATGATTGATTTCCAAGCTCATTCCTCGAGGGTAATCTTGAAATCCTTCTTCCCCCTTTTTCAAATGCTACCCCACAGCTTTCACTTAAAGGAAAATTTGGAGCTCCAATAGTGAATTAGTTCCAATGTGAATGATCCTCATGAAAAAAGGGAATCCCCAATGCTTGATAATGATCCTTGGGAGGCCAAAGGACTTAGAATTTATGAGCTAGTAGCTTAAATTCATCTTGCACACCACCCTAGTGCCATTCAAACTAACCCTATTTGTCATTAATGCAGTGGGAATGTAGTTTTATTCCACTTTAGAAGAGTCACATAGGAATAGAAGGATTTATCGTATCAATCACGTGCTTAAATGAAAGGATGGTAGCGTGATCAAATAAGGAACAAACTTTGTATTTGATTTTACTTTATAAGGTATAAAGTAGCCATGGGGTAGCATCACTATGTTGCATTATTTTCAACTGATGATGCTTCTTTGAATTTTACTTAGTAAGGTATAAAGTAGCCACGAGGTAACATGGTTATGTTGCATCATTGTCAATTGGTGATGCTTCTTTGAATTTTCACCTAAGAGTCACATATGAGCGAAATTGAGACAATAACAGGGGGCTTCAACTTCCTCTTGTGGAACATCTACTTCCAGCTCCTCATCATGAATATTTGGTGTAGCCCCTTTTCTCTAAGCTACCTCCATGGCATTCATTCTAGCCAACACGACCCTCAACATTTGGGTGATTTCATTTGCATCTTCTATATGCAAGCCTTTGCCACATGATGGTATTCCCGCTCTCCTTCTATCTTCCATATTATTGCTCTCTTCTACAATTCTCCCCATTGCAGTACTACTCAACAACTTCCCTTTGTTGGAATTTCTTTCCTACCTCCAACAATTCTACCTGTCAAGCTTTACTTGGGAAGACTTGTTCTTCAATTCACATCTAGGGCTCAAACCTACTATGATACCAAAATAATGAAACATGGATTGGTATTTACACAAGCAACAACAACCAATGCTATAAATCAACTTCAATCTGAGTAAACAATCCACAATTGGAAGCACATGCAAATTTTAAAGACACAAACACACATAGAGGGAAAACTCCAATGAGTCAACTAATATTATATATATATATATATATGGATTTTTACTAATGAGAATTTCAAAGCCTTCAACAACTGAATTGAAACATAGTATTAATCAAACTCTCAACCAAGTTTACAATACCCTAAAAAAAAAATTAAAATAAAGGTAATGGCATGTGAGTTTCTCACACTTTCTATTACAAGGTTTCCCTGTCTAGAGGTAATTGCACTTCTCACACTTTCTATTACAAGGTTTTCCTCTCCTCTAAGCTTCTCTTTCTCTTTGTTTCCCTTGCTGTGCTCTCCTCTTTTATTTTTCTTCTCTTATTCTTCATCCCTCTTCCTTCCAAAACTTTATGTATATAATTAAAAGATCTCTTTCATTAAATGTCAATAGCCTTTCTAAATACACCTTACAAAATAATGCATTTCTTCTTACCTAAAATTACATGACTATCTTTACCTGGCTTGCAAAATAATGCATTTCTTCTTACCTAAAATTACATGACTACCTTTAACAATTGTAAATTCAAGTCATTTAAGATCAGGGTTGAAATTTCAAACTGGAAAAGCTCTTTAAATTTGACTCTGAAAATTGACCCTAACAGTCAGTTTGCCCATCAAATTCCATCATGTTTAGGATGGACTTACGAATTCAACCAATGGCCGGGCCATCCAATAACCTCATCTACAATCAGATTAGTCGGGTTGACGTCAGCGATTACATAAGCGCTAACAAGTGAACTAATCAAACATTAAAGTTTTTTGAAAGAAAGCAAAGCCGCGGGGACAATGGTAGCCGTAGGATGGAAGATGATCGACGGCTAAAACTTCATCATGGCATGACCTCATTTTTCATCGTAAATCGAAACAGAACCCTGTGAGAGTGTACACCTGTTGGATGGGAGATGAACGGACGATTCAGATCTCCACAGCATTATACTTTTTTTTGTCATCATTTTAAAGATTGGTTGGGGTTGTCTAAACATTTTAAGTTTTGGTCTTTTCATATGAATTCAGCAACATAAATTTACACGAAATTGTAATTTTTTGTTTTTTAAATTACATTTTTGAATCTATAAATATGAATACTAGGATTATATAAATCTAGTTACTCAAATCTGCAGATCCAACAATTTCTCATAATAACATTAAACAGAAAATATCCTAAAAAAACTCAAAGTTAAAACATTTAGACGGTCTTCTCAATCAGCAATCATCCAATGAAAAGAGGATCAAATAATTCAGATTTCCGCAACTACCAGTCCACTTTCCGTCACCATCAAATTCAACCAACTCATAAAATTCATTAAATTTGACCAATTCCATTATTCTCATAACCATTCTGTCCATTTTAAAGAAAAAAAATATCATTTAACTGTACAAGCAAATGGACCTGTAACAAGCAATTTGCCTGTCAAATTCTATCCCTTCTCGTCCCATAGTAAGCTGTGAGAAACTTTTGGTAATCACAAAGTCAGCGTTAAAAAAATTTTAATCGTAAAATGTTTTTACGCTCACTGTGTGATTACCTTCTGTTGTGAGTAACATAGGAACGCTGACTATGAACACTTTAAAGCTGACTTTTAGTAAGATATAAATCATTAAATTTTTATAATTATATATTTGATATCATGATTTTGGGATATTTTCATAGTTTCGCTTTTAATTGTTCTTCATAACTCAAAGTCAATATATATGTTTTTTTATATTTTTTTAAGATGTATTTTGTTTAAAATTTGATCCTAAATTCAAAAATTTAGATTTTAAATAAAACACATACTAATATGTTATATTAATATAACACATTATCCATGCTCACATGAACTAA
>ML778373.1:1556825-1568210 GCA_009831015.1 Picea engelmannii | reverse complement strand
CTGTGGCAGGGCTGCTGTCCACACCTCTCCCTCAATCTCTCTGGATCTCGTGTGTGGCCCCTCTACTCCATATGTGAGTCCGGTCGGCAAGCTATCGTCAGCCTGCATCATCAACCATCATGTCAAATCATGTCAACAACATAACATATAATCAGTAGTACATCATCAAAATGAAACAATATCATCATAAATGAAACAACTTAAATACCCCACTCCCTGACTCAATCTGGAGTCCAAGGGAGTTCTACCGATGCCTCTGCATCCTCAAGGTCCGAAACCCTGCACACTGAATGAAACTGAGTCAACGACACCTGTCTACATCAAGGTAGTAAAAACATCATGTCATATAACTTAACGCATCATAATGAGAGAAAAAGTTTTATCATCATAAAATCCGGATCACTTGCGAGCAAGTGTCCTCAAATAATAAGTTTGGTAAGTGCGCCAGAGCGGGATGTTACATGTAATGTCCCCACTTTGGGACATCTTCACAGGGCAGAGATTTATGATGACCAGAGTAGCCAGATGCATGCTATAGAAAGTACAGAGGTATTTGAGAGGCATTGTGGGGTCCATCTTGCATTCATGATCATATTCCATCATTATGATCCATTCCGCATAGGTTGGCTTTGGTTTCGTTGCATTCCAATGATTTCCATGATTTTGACTATTTTGAGCTATCGCTGAATAGGTCATTTTGGGCACATTACTTAGAGGAACCTCTCAATGTAATAGCTCATTGGAATCAGGAGGAGAAACACTACAGGATGGGATGGCTAGAAGTGACTTCCAGTGGCTAGGGAAGCCACAAGGAGAGAAAAGGAGCTTTTCAAAGGTAAAAAGGTTAATTAATTAATTAAAGTGATTTAATTAATTAATTAAATATTAATAAAATGAAATTCACTTTAGAGGGACAAGGTGAGCCAAAAATTATAAAGGAAAGGCAAGGGCCTCTTCTCATTCAGTCATGTATGTTTATCAGTTTGATATCTGGCTTTAGCTAGTGAGCCCATCTCTTGGGGGTTTTGAGGGTTTTGACTTAACAAACCCTAGAGGACGATTCGATGGTGAAAGATTCTACCTAGCTTGTCCCAAGATTGGTCTCAGAGATGCAATACTCTCCCACACCATTCTAGTCAGATCTACATTAGTGCAGGAGGTTCTACACAGCCACAGGCATAGGAAGAGGAGGAGGGCACACCATTGGGGGTTTCCAACAAGGGGGGTGCACCATCTTTGGAGAGAGATTCTCTATAGGAGATTGGCAGGGCCATTGAGGATTCTATCACTTGGGTTTTCATTACAGAGCCTTGGACATCAAATCTAGTGTTTTCTAATTGAAGGGCGAATTGAAGAGAAGGAGAGTGTTTTTGAGATCCAGATCTAGTCCGTTTGGAGGGATTACACTTTAGATCTGGCCCTGAGATTTCACCTAGTGACTTGCAATGTCCCGATATATATTTCTAGAGAGTTTCAGAGCATTTGGAGGCCTCCTTCAATAGGGCCGAATTATCTAAGGCTTCCGTCATCTAGTGGGGCGCACCATTCAATGGGGGATTTCAGATCTACAGAGATTGAGAGGGATCTTGGAGATTCGGGCACCTGGGTTGTTCTTACCATCACCCGATCTATCAGTTGGCATATTTCTTAGGGTGATTAGACACTTTTGGCAGCAGGGCCGAGTTATTGAGGGTTTCAGCCTTCTATTGGAGCATGGCATTCTTCAGCTGGAGAGTTTGGCATTCAAATCTGCTTGTATTGATCTTCAGTCCCTATTCAGCCTTTGGAGGCATATTTTGTATTAGCAGGAGGATTTTGTAGAAGCTCTTACCTATTGTCTATCTTCTTGGCCATTTGTTGAGCATTCCAGATCGGCATCTTCATTGTAGCAGGTTTCTTTATTTTATGAATAAAGAAGAATTGAGATGTTTTGGCTTGTCTATCTTATTGCATATGGTTGAGGTATGTTCCATGGTTATCTCTTTCTATTATTTTCTTCATACACACATATAAACACATCTAAGAAGTAGATCATAAAAGTGTTTGATGAAATACCACAACCAAGGAAAAGTTTTAAAAAGACACCAAAACCATGATGATCCTTGCATAATGGCTTGGGATCATTACAGTGGTATCAGAACTTAGATTCTTGCCAGCCAGTGGGAATTAGCACATGCATGCAGAGCCATAGAGGGGTCTTCTATACAGAGAGATGGATTTGTTTTACCTTTCTAGAGAGAGTATGATCTGTAAAGGGGAATATTATGCCCTTGGGTAGGAAACTAGGGCTCAATTGACATTCCAACAGTTTTTATCTATAAAGAATCCTAGGTGGAGCAAAGAGGAGGTTATATATTGGGTCAACATAGTAGAGGAAAAAAAATCTATGGATATTTTGGACTTTACTAGAGAGATTGTTGATTGTCATAGGGAATATCAAACCCTCAATGAGATTCTCAGAGATCTAGTGACATTCCATCATTTTGTATCCTATAAAAATCCTAGCTGGAGCAAAGATGAGGTTACACATTGGGTCGGCATAGCAGAGGAAAATAGAGCTATGTCAGCTAGATGGTTGGAAGAACAAAGGAAACCCATGGCCAATAGGAGCACATAACCTTGCCACTATTGCAAGGGGGCATGGGAACTTGATCATAGGTGTAGGGATCAAAAGCACACTATTGAGGCACACTATGACAGGGAGGATGAGGTGTGTGTGGATGGAGCGATAGAGATTGATTCAGAGCATTCGGATGATGACAGTGACTCATGCACAGATGCTAGTGATAGTGACTCTACATCAGAGGATAGTGATGATGACTCTTGCACAGAGGCTAATGATGCTTGCATGCTTGAGGAGGAGGATGACCCTTGTGTAGTGGATAAGCAGCTGGATGGACAGGACAATAGCCCCAGTGTCTCAGCAGACATGTCACATACCCTTGATGACCTTACACCTCAGCAGAGTAGTGACACTAGTCAGTAGTCACACGTGTTAGCACCTAGAGATGATGAGCTTCCTATGGGGGTCGTGACACATCTGTCACCTATTCAGACACCCATGATAGCCATGTCACATGAGGAGATCAGTGGAACATCAGGTATGATGGATGAGATTAGTATGAGGGATGCACACCATGGACAGGTAGACCCACAGATCCAGGAGGAGGTACATGGAGTACAGACAGGGGACCTTACACATACAGATCAGCCTGAGGAGATGGAGTCATAGCTATTGGAGACTCCATTGGTTGAGCAGATTGCAGAGGTTGATAGGGTGATGTAGCACTTACTTCCAAGATCAGCCTGCATTGATGAGGATGCACTTCTTAGCATTCAGGATGACCATAGCACGTGTCTGGATACATCTCTATGGGATCCAGGTGCAGATGATAGTAGCAGGTTGAGTACACAGGAGGATACAACTGCTCATATCGGATACAATGTGAGTCAAGGGGAGATGGCATCTAGTGATGGGATACAGGAGTACCCAGCAGCATAGTATATAGTGGACAGTTCAGCACATCATCTTATGCAGAGGGTGTTTTTGGGGATTCCAGAGTTGACACTAGCAAGACTGACACTAGCAGTGAGGGGTTTGAGATGGCACCTCAGCATGACCATGATCAGGATTCACACCACTTAGCAGCACAGTTGAGAGTTAGTGAGGATATGATCATGGCAGCCACTAGACATATTGATGACATGTATGCAGTGATGGCAGATTATTTCTGGAGAGCACTAGTGGAATATGGTAGTTCAGATGGAGGATTTTCCATGGATGATTTTCACACTCTTCGGAAGAGACTATCTGTGATGAGGACTGACTACCAACAGTTGTTGACAGATAGGGATTATCTACTGAGGGTTGGTGAGATGTATCATGAGGCCCTGAGGGAGAAGGAGTTGGAGATGGACCGACTCACTCAGGGGTTGGAGAGCACTTGAGGATTCTTGAGAGGCACACAAACTGCCCTTCTAGAATCAGAGTCTAGATCAGATGAGTCTCTTGAGGAGATCCATCAGAGATCCACTTCATCTGTCTTAGTGGACACTTAGATGTATCATCCAGTCACGTTGACAGAGGATGTTGATGATCTGGCAGAGGAGCACCAGTTGTTGGGAGACACTTCCATTTGTGTCTTGGGAGTGGTTGATCTCCATATAGAGATTGATCCAGCAACACGCCCAGGATCGATGATTCAACATGAGTCTACAAGATATGACATGAGTATGTCGGAGCATACGATGATGAGGGATAGTTCACAGAGTCATGCCGAGATGTATGGTGGCATTCAGAGGGGTATAGTGCCTTGCAGGGATGAGACACACCTAGGGGAGCATGCATATGTCAATCCTTTGCAGCAGCACCTAATTATGAGAGATCACCTTCACCATTTCAGTAGTTGCATGGGAGATGAGATATGGAGGTTGGTTTACCAACAGTTGGAGGAGTTGCTTCCGATTGTACCTAATGATTGGGGGTTAGTGATGACTACAGGCGAGCAATTATCATGGATACCGATGGATGAGCTTCTGGTCAAATCCTTGGGATTGACCAAAGCATGTGACACCTTCCAGTCGTACAGTAAGCTGTAGATGTTTCTATTAGCATGTCCTGGAAATTTTATCATAGATAGCAGCATGAGGAGGGATAGGTTGTGGTTGAGGGCATGGAGAGTGAGTAGGCCGAGACTACATGACAGGAGTACTTTTACGGCATACAACAGGTCATAGGTGGACCGTGTTAGGTAGATAGTTGAGGCTTGGTATGTGACGGTGAGAATCATAGACCAGGTGATGACAGATGAGCGCAGAGGGCTTCAAATAGTGATCAGTCCAGCACAGGAGCAGCCAGCGGAGACTGGAGGTGATAAACTTCCAACATTACCATGGGATCTGGGTGTTCAATTGGCTAGCAGGATGTCTAAATACATGGTGACCCAGGGTGCACCAGAGAGTCACACACTCCACCTTGGTTTGGTTTGGAGTGGGTCTACAGGTACTTGTCTTATGGGGTGAGATCTTTTCTTCCACTTGATCATCATGATAGGGCATGTAGATGTTTGGACAAGTACTTCTACTATAGAGGTATCTTCACTGATACAGTTTCTAGGCAACAGGTCCTATGGTCACAGGTATTTTAGCAAGAGGACCCAGGAGAGGAGGGTTCAGGATGTATGCATAGGGCAGATAGTCATGGTCGGAGTAGTGCAGTGTTAGCATGAGGATCTTCGACAGAGGTTAGCATGGGACCGAGGGATTGCAGGATTGAGMAATTCATTGGCCGACAAGGGAGAGTGGACCATTGCAGGGGAAAGTTATTCTAACTTTCCCTTTAGCGTCAGTGTTGAGGGGAGCACARCGCTTGAGGGTGTCTCACAGAGGTTTTACAGTGCCTCATTCTGGCATCAGTATGTGCAGTTGATGGAGGCCGTGTGGATCTTGGTAGAGACTAGGAGGATGGACTCACTCCGGGATGAGGCCATGTGTCAGGTACAGGAGACTCACAGAGTTGGTGTATTTCAGGATTATGCGTCCCAGGGGCTAGTAGTTCATGACTTGATATGGGACCCATTGGGCAGCATGTGTGATTCTTCATCTTCTGATGGGTTCTACTATACAACCCATAGGTGGACATGGGATCCTGGTATTTTATTTGAGATGATTTGGTTATTGCTTGAGGACAAGCAATTTTCTAGCAACGAGGACTGTAATGTCCCCACTTTGGGACATCATCACAAGGCAAAGATTTATGATGACCAGAGTAGCCAGATGGATGCTATAGAAAGTACAGGGGTATTTGAGAGGCATTGTGGGGTCCAGCTTGCATTGATGATCATATTCCATCATTATGATCCATTCCACACAGGTTGGCTTTGGTTTCGTTGCATTCCGACGATTTCCATGATTTTGACTATTTTGAGCTATAAGTCAATGGAATTCACTGAAGAGGTCATTTTGGGCACATTACTTAGAGGAACCTCTCAGTGTAATAGCTCATTGGAATCGAGAGGAGCAACACTACAGGATGGTATGGCTAGAAGTGACTTTCAGTGGCCAGGGAAGCCACAAGGAGAGAAAAGGAGATTTTCAAAGGTAAAAAGGTTAATTAATTAATTAAAGTGATTTAATTAATTAATTAAATATTAATAAAATGAAAGTCACTTTAGAGGGACAAGGTGAACTAAAAATTATAAAGGAAAGGCAAGGGCCTCTTCTCATTCATTCATGTATGTTTATTAGTTTGATATCTGGCTTTAGCTAGTGAGCCCATCTCTTGGGGGTTTTGAGGGTTTTGACTTTACAAACCCTAGAGGACGATTCGGTGGTGAAATATTCCACCTAGCTTGTCCCAAGCTTGGTCTCAGAGATGAAATACTCTCCCACACCATTCTAGTCAGATCTACATCAGTGTAGGAGGTTCTACACAGCCACAGGCACAGGAAGAGGAGGAGGGCGCACCATTGGGGGTTTCCAGCAAGGGGGGCACACCATCTTTGGAGAGAGATTCGCTATAGGAGATTGGTAGGGCCGTTGAGGATTCTATCACTTGGGTTTTCATTACAGGGCCTTGGACATCAGATCTAGTTCTTTCTGAGATAGTTTTATGGATCATATTATTTCTTGAGCAGTGGGGAGAATTGAAGAGAAGGAGGGCGTTTTTGAGATCCAGATCTAGTCCGTTTGGAGGGATTACACTTCATATCTAACCCTGATATTTCACCTAGTGACTTGCAGTGTCCCGAACTATATTTCTGGAGAGTTTCAGAGCATTTGGAGGGGTCCTTCAACATGGCCGAATTATCTAGTGCTTCAGTCATCCAGTGGGGTGCACCATTCAGTGGGGGATTTCAGATCTACAGAGATTGAGAGGGATCTTGGAGATTCAGGAACCTGGGTTGTTCTTACCATCACCCGATCTATCAGTTGGCATATTTCTTAGGGTGATTGGACATTTTTGGCAATAGGGCCGAGTTATTGAGGGTTTCATCCTTCTATTGGAGCGTGGCATTCTTCAGCTAGAGAGTTTGGCATTCAAATCTGCTTGTATTGATCTTCAGTCCCTATTCAACCTTTGGAGGCATATTTTGTATTAGCAGGAGCATTTTGTAGCAGCTCTTACATATTGTCTATCTTCTTGGCCATCTGTTGAGCATTCCAGATCGACATCTTCATTGTAGCAGGTTTCTTTATTTTATGAATAAAGAAGAATTGAGATGTTTTGGCTTGTCTATCTTATTGCATATGGTTGAGGTATGTTCCATGGTTATCTCTTTCTGTTATTTTCTACATACACACATATAAACACATCTAAAAAGTAGATCAACAAAGTGTTTGACGAAATACCACAACCAGGAAAAAGTTTTTAAAAGACACCAAAACTGTGATGATCCTTGCATAATGTCTTGGGATCATTACAAGAAGAGTGGAGATGGAAAGTCCCATTCTTGGTGGTGGGACAGTGTCACAGTCATATCAGTCCCAAAAATTCAAGATGGCTAGAAGAAAATTTGGAAGGTATGCATTCTTGTTTTGTCTGGGATTTTTGGTTTATTTGTGCAATTACAGTTGCATTTTCTATATTTTTGTTTTCTTGTCAGTCTGCCAAGTTCATGTTAATTGAATTGATACTTGAAACATTTTCTTTTTACAGGCATGGATAAGCATGTGAAGACAATGTTGAAACTAATTGAAGAAGATGTAGATTCATTTGCCAAGAAGGAAGAGATGTATTATAAGAAAAGGCCCAAACTCCTCAACCATGTTGAAGAATTATATAGAATGTATCATTCATTGGCAGAGTGCTATGATCACCTTACAGGCGAGCTTAGAAAAAATATTCCAACTAATCTCAAAAAGCACTATAATTTATATACATTCTACCTACAATGCCACTTGGTGTCACCTCAGCTTACACCGGCACTGGCCATTGCATCTCCAGAGAAGAGACTGGTTTCCAGCTCCTAAGGAATCTCTCTTTTCTAAAATGCATATCCACATTTTTTAAACCCCATATTGAAGCATGCTATACACAACTCATTACAACCCTTGAAAACACATACTAAAATTTTATGCCTTACGGCCACCAGATCAAATCCCAGCGGACAGATTTTACTTATGATTTGAAACTGGGCCACAAAATAGAATCCCCCCATTACCCTAAATTCTCATGTCAAGAACAATGGGACCAATGTGGCGGACTGGAGAACCAATGCATAAAAGCATAAATGTTTATAAAAATGCACCCTCTACTATAATTCGCAATTCTCTGATCTTTTCTAGTAAATCGAACTCTAAATTTTCTTCAAAAACTTAAACAGGAATAATTAATATCTGCACAGAAAATTCTACACTTTTTTTTCATGGAAATCCCTTGCCCTATTCTCGCATTCGATTCAATCTTACCAGGAAATCTCGGAGAGATCATGACAAATTTCCAGTTATTTTGACTGGCATTCTCCCGATCATGGCAGGATTGAGAATTCCACCGTCGAATTGATCGGATGAACTCTTGTTTTGTTTTCCATTGATGAACCCAAGTAAAGCCTTCAAATAGCCAGCTACCTGCTTGTAAATTCCGACCACATCATAGCCTTCGGCCTTGGCAAGAATAGTTGCAGGCTCCATGGTATAGGAGGACATAGGGGTTCAAATATTTCTCAGGTCCTTTTATTTGTTTTCTTTGGTTGCTTCTGTTGGTGTTTGCATCACTGGCATTAGTGTGAATGAATCGTCCTCTCCCATGGAAAAGGCAGGATTTTTTTTTGGATTTCAAACTCTCCTCTCCCTCTCACACGCAAAAGAGCCCAAACCACTCAKTTTTTAATCTGTTTAGGGATTTCCATTGACCATGATGTTTTTTAATCTTACTTAAAAAAAAATCATCTTCTCAACTTTTTATATAGTTGGATTTCAATCTTCAACTTAGGGGAATTTTAAATTTTTTTATAGTGTAAAGTTTCAACAATTTAAGGAAAGCATATGTTTTCTCTACTCTTACTTCCCTCCCATTTTTACAAGATTAAATAGTTCCTTTTAACCTATCTTTAATGATTATATGTGAAATTATGAAACTATGTTTCAATTTTTTATTTATTACTAAAAATTTGGGATAAAAGCCAATTTTACCCTACACCTCCATCATGGCAACATAACGGTATGCTTGACAATGTTATCGAGTGCTAAATAAATCATGTCCACATTATGTATGTTTTTCATTGTCTTGTTGTGGGTAGTATATATCCTTAATGTGTAAKATTTATCATGGAAAACACATGTTAAAGGTTGACAATGTTCTAGAGTGCTAAATAAATCATGTCCACATTATGTATGTATATCCTTAATGTGTAAATCTATCATGGAAAACACATGTTAAAGGGCGTACTTAGCTAAATCAATTAAGTCAAGACATAGAACACCACCATAAACTTGTTAATTAAATTAAACCAAGATATATGACATAGGCATAAACTAATAACCAAATATGTGTGTTAAACTAGAGTGATGAAGAAATCATTATTAAACTAGAATGGTAAATAAATCACTATGTTAATTTAAATACTTGTAAAAAACTAATCACATGCATAACACACAAATATATTTAGTTGCACAAGAAGATAATAAAAATGTTATTGCAATCTAGATTCAAATGCATGTTGTTGCCTAATTGCCTTTGGCTTAACAATCACAAGTATAAATACAGTTGACTAGTCAAAGTCACTTTACTTGGGCCAATGGTTTATGCCCCCATATATATTGCATGAGCTAATAAACTACAATATAAAGGTGTGTAGAAACTGCATGAATGTTTCAATTGATATTACATAAACTAGGGACGTAATGGACTTTTATCCTGGCATGTATCCTAACTCAACATTATTGTTTCTAAAATAATGCATTGCCTCAAAGCATATGCGACTCAACACTATTTAGTTTTAAAGCGAGGAACATTAAAGAGATGAAGAGATACATTGGAGTGATTTAAAGTTGATCTTATGAGTTTGGTGATCGAAAATGGTTCAAAAGAACTTGGCATGGTGAGCAAAAAGTTGTAGACCGACTTAAAAGACAGAAAATTGAAATTGCTTACATAAAGAAGTTGGTGTTGATGAAAACTAATTGTCCACTCATTATTACTAACACTAGTGTGGTAGAATAATGTTTAAGATGCCCAACAAAATTATAACATGCAATGCTTTTTTGGAGTCACTCTGCTAATGTGTTCATGAGAGCATTTCTTGTGATTCTACAATTTGTCTTCGAAGGGATACCTTTAATGCTTCTAGAAGTAGTGAATTTTAGAGTGAGGAATGGGATAATAAGGGGGTCATAGGATGCAATGATAGTAGGTGGTGTGATCATGTGTTTGAACCTACCTTTAATTGTGGTGTGATCACGTGTTTGAACCCCCTTCCCTTCTCTCAACCATCCAATGGTATCAGGAATAGTATTCCTTCCCAAGGCAAACCCACCCCTCTCTCTTCTTCTCAGGGAATTCAGACGACAACAAACCCTCTCTCTTATTTCCCATTGAAAATATGTTTTTCAGTAGTACGATACCTATGGTTCTTAGGGAGGAGGTGCCTATACTCATCAAACACCACCTATATTCCTTTCTAATCTATGTTCCTTTCTAAAAACATTTGTCGTAAATGCACAAACAAAATGCTAGGAATGAATGTCCTTTTAATACTATAGAAATATATGGAATTTATAAAGAGGAACATCAAAATAACAAAAAACAATCTTACCATGTATTAAGGCTACTTACCAGATATCTTAAGAGAATATGGAGCCACTATGCTTCATCAACCAAAGGAGGCAAGGAATAGATTGACCATTTCAAATAGGTATTCCTTATTCCCATCCTCAATATTTTTCTAGATATAATGAAAAAAATCATACTCAACCTTGGTATCATTCCAATCAACCTTTCTAGCTAGTGAAAAATCAATGGTAGTACCAAAACCATCCTTAACCATTCCAACATTTCTTTCAATCATTTACATCTCAACCTCAAAGGTAAAACTACCAATGGAGTAAATATCCAGAAGGGTGGAGACCCCAAACCCAATAAAAACAATAATTTCTCATACCTCCACCACAATAAATGAATTCTTCAACAAGAAGTAACCAACAAATCCCAAAACAACCCTAGTTTCTTACCGATCCAACACCCAATCCAAACAATAGTCAGGTCCAACAAGTATACAATAATGAGATGACCACCTACCAAACATACTATATGGATCTTCAAGAGATCATTCTAATATCATGGAAGGTACTAACAACCCCTCCCCTTTTTTACATCCCATGGAGGATAAGGGATTTAAGAAGGAGGAATATTTTCCACAAGAACAACCTATTCCTAAACCAGAACCA
>ML778373.1:1508055-1535246 GCA_009831015.1 Picea engelmannii | reverse complement strand
AACCCATCTCATAACCCCTTGACCCACTAACTTCATCGAAACATACCCACTAATCCATTAACTATGTAACTTACTAATCCCTTAACCCATGACCCTCCTATTACATTCACTCTAGTAACCAACTAGCCCTTCACCCTTATTGACGATATTGATCTCCATTGACCATTGTTTACCATGATTGAGCACAATTCATCATGTTTGACTATAGTTGACCATATTTAATGTGTTTGACTCATATTGACCATCTTAATAACCTACACTTGTTCTAAACCGGCAACTAGCACACTAGTTTCCATTAAGGCTTAAGGAAGCTTTTCTCATGATACCATTTTACTACTCACTTGGCATCCAACCTCTCAAGTACTCAATGCTCCGACACTGAAATTTTCATGATGGTCCCAAATAGATTCTAACCCTTTACACACTATAATCATTTACCCCTATAACTCATGACATGAAAATCACACCCTAAAACATTCTAACCACTAACTACTATGACCCCAAAGCGTCGTTATTATAGAAAACTTGTCACAACATCCGTCAAATGCAACATATTTATAGATTTTGTAACGTCGCAATTCCAACGTAAAGAAACCTAAGTGATCGTTAGTATTTTAACTTGGTCAACATACTAAGGTGACCATTGGAGGGGAAAACCTAGTTTCCAAAACGTCGCAATTGCGACATCAATCTTCACAAATGTGGCAAGAATGACATCTATGTCACAAACGTGGAAAGAGAGATGTTCCAGTGGAAAACGTGGCAAGAGAGACATTAACATGGAAAGAGAGACGTCAACGTGGCAAGACTGACGTTATCGGGCAATATGATTTTTTTTTTTTAAATTTCCTCTATTTTGCGACAATATGGACAATTTTGTCCATAATGCCGCAAATAAAACGTTGGAATTTTTACAATATGTACTAGTGTATCGATGCAGAGCCCAATTCCACCATTTCCACCATGAAGATCCAAAAGGAGGAACCAAAAGATCCAGAGGAGGTGGAGCGTCTCTTCCATTCTAAGATGTGGGTAAAGGGTTCCCCGTTGTAGTTTATTGTCGACAGAGGGAGCCAGAAGAACCTCATCTCGGTAGAGGTCGTGAAGTGGCTGGGCTTGTCGACCACAACACACCCACAACCATACACCATTGGGTGGTTACACCAAGGATGAGACCTCCGCGTCAGTCAACAATGTCACCTTCCCTACAGCATCAAGCCCTTCACGGATGAGGTATTATGTAGCATTGCTCCTCTTGATGTTTCTGATGTATTATTAGGCCAACCATACTTGTGGAAGAGATATGTTGTGTATGAGTCTAGGCCTCATGCTGTTATTATCACTTTGGGAAATAAGTTGTACAGGATACTGGAGATAGCACCGCCTACCACCATCTCTTTGGTTACTACAAAACAATGCAGTAAGCTCATTTCCAAAACCAGCAAATTTGTTTTCCTGATGATCCGCCCTTAGGGAAAGAGGAAGACTGTGGCCATGACCTCCAGACAGGGCCCTGCTACACGAAAACCACAGATGGATAAGGTCGTGGAGGAGTACGAGGACATCTTCACCTTCCCCGCAGGGGTGGCTCTACACTGCCAAGTCAATCACCCCATCGATCTGACCCCAAGTGCGTCGCTGCCCAATGGACCCATCTATCAGCACTCTATTCTGGAAAATGACAAAATCAAGAGGTAGATGTTGCAGAAAGGTCACATTCGGCCAAGCTCATCGCCCTGTGGGAGTCTGATCATGTTGGTGCAGAAGAAGGATGGGACTTGGAGACTCTGCATTGACTATCGGGCACTGAACAAGATCATTGTCCGGAATAGGTACCTGATCCCATGGATTGATGACCTTCTGGACCAACTCAAGGAGACAAAATATTTCAGGAAGATCAACTTGAAGTCTGGGTATCACTAGGTACGAATCGAACCCTCTGATGTGTGGAAGACTACATTCAAATACAAGGAGGGCCTTTTCGAATGGTTGGTCATGCCTTTTGGGTTGACGAATGCCCCTGCAACCTTCATGAGGCTAATGGATGACATCCTGCAGCCATTCACCAACTCATTTGTAGTGGTGTACTTGGATGACATTCTGATCTTCATCCAGACTTGGGAAGAGCACCTCCACCACATCCGACAGGTCCTCCAGACACTGCAGCAACACAAGTTATGTGCCAATTTGGAGAAATGCACTTTTGGCATGACGCGGGTTCAGTATCTAGGATACATTATTGATGAGTAGGGGGTGCATGTGGATCTAAGAAAGATCCAATTCATTCGATATTGGCCAGCCCCAACCACCCTAACAGAGATCTGCATCTTTTTAGGTCTTGCCAATTTCTACCTCAGGTTTGTGTTGGGATTCTCTCATATCACTTGGCCCTTGATTCAAGTCACCAAGGGAAGGGCTAAAGAAAAATTATTTTGGTTTGAATCTCAACAGAAGGCGTTCGGGGAGTTGAAGCATCGCCTCTACTCTGCACCAGTTCTCACATTACCAGACTTGCAACAACCATTTGAGATCAATATAGATGCCTCTAACTATGCTATTGGGGTAGTCCTTACTCAACATGGGCATCCAGTGGCATATCACAGTGAGACAAGTTTCGACACAGTCCATAAGTATCCCACTTATGACAAAGAAATGTATTCCATTGTGCAGGCTTGTCGGAAATGGAAGCATTACATTCTGGGAAAGTAAATGGTCATCCACACAGACCACCGACCCCTGCAGTTCATACAAACACAAGGGAAGTTGTAGAATGGTCGCCATCAGAAGTGATCCACATACCTGCAATAGTTTCATTTGAACATTAAGTACAAAAAAGGAAGCACCAATAATGTTGCAGACTGCCTCAGTTGACCACCCATTGTGGTACTAACCACTGTTCTCAACTCTTGTGGGCATGAGACTTTTGATTGGTCACTTCTCTACACAAGTGATCCAGAATTTGGCCACACATATAATACACTCTTGGAGGGTAAGAAAGTTCCCAATTTTCACCTCCAGGATGCCCTGCTTTGTCACCTGGGACACCTTTGTGTTCCTTCAAGTGAGCATGCCAAGATGATTTGGGAGGCACACTATAGTCGGGTTGTTGGGCATTTTAGGGTCAAGAAAACTATGGAAGTACTGCAAAAGTATTTATATTGGTCGAACCTTCGATAAGATGTCAGGAAGTACATCAAGTATTGCACTGGTTGCACCATTTCCAAACCGACCATCAAGAACCAAGGCCTCTATACTCCTCTTCCTACCCCCAATCGACCTTGGGAATCTATCTCTATGGATTACATGTCATTCCTTCCTTCTACTAAGCATGGCAATGACTATGTTTTTGTGGTCTTCGATTGATTCTCAAAGATGTCTATTATGATGGCCTACAAGAAGAATATCATAGAAAAAACCACTGCCAAACTCTTCTTTGAACGAGTGTGGGTACACTTTGGGATCCCACAGTCTATCATGTCAGATTGGGATACTAGATTCCTCAGTACATTTTGGTCCAGCCTCTGGTCGATGCTGGACACCAAGCTCACCAAGTCCACAGCTTTCCATCCAAAAAATGATGGCCAGACAGAGGTTGTCAATCGGATGATCGTACACATTTTGCACATGTACAATTCAAAGAATCCATGCACATGGGATGAGAGCCTCCCCTATGTACAACATAGCTACAACTAATCTCTCCATAGCTCAACCAGTCACAACCCCTTTCAAGTGGGCTTGGGATTCCAGCCACTATGTCCCATTGACATAGCCATGCAATTTGTGGCTACTCAGGAAGATTCAGCTCATGTCCAGTCTAAGGCTGACAAGGAAAACATCTTCATTGAGCACATTAAACACATCCACCAATAGGTTCATGACATCTTGGATAGATCCAATGCTAAGTACAAGCAGTGACATGATCAACATCGAGTGCCACACAAATTCCAAGTGGGCGACAAAGTGTGGTTGCATTTTCAAAAGGAGCGCCTCGTTGGTCCCCACCGCAAGATTCATCCACTCCGATATGGTTTGTAAACCCTCACCAAGGCTATAGGGTAAAATTCCTTTGATGTTAGCATTCCACCATTCCTTGGTCTGCACCCAGTGTTCAATGTGGACTGCCTTCAGCCCTAATTTCCACCTCTACTAGACACATCCGACATGGCAGAACAACTAACACCAACAGAGTTAAATCCATACTACATGGAACAAGCCAAAGCTGATCAGATCATGGATACACAGATCAAGCACACCCAAAAACAAAGGATACCGCTATATCGAGTTGTCAAAGCAGGCCAATTCCTTCACCAAGGCAAGTGGCTCACCAGGGACCAAGTTCAGCAAAAGTTTTCTCATCTCATGAAGGAACTCAACGCAATGGGGACCATTGCTTCCTAAGGGGGGAGGAATGATCCAGGTGGATATTGGTGGCCACCCACCTATTCCACTTGGACCCCCACTATTGCTTCTTTTAGTTTTTCAGTTTCCACATAGTTTACTATTTTTAGCAGTTTTTCAAGTCCTGAACTTCTGGAGCCATTTTGAGGCCTTAAACGATGTTTTTTGGGAAAACAAGGAGATTGTAGTCCTCGGATATATCTTTCTAACGAGGTATGGAATGCATCAAATGGAGATTGTATGCCAAAGTTACATCCCCGGGAAGTTGTTGTACCAACTTACCCAAATAGGGCCCATAGGCTTGGCGTTTCATCTTCTAGGTTTAGGTCTTTGGATGTTTAGGGTTTTCCATTGTTTCTCAATAATAATAGGCCTTCGAGCCTCATTGTAACTCAGTTCAAAGGCCAATAGCCGCCACATATCTTCTCAGAGATAAGTTACCAATGCCCTAGCTAGTTTACTTCCATTGTGTCTGTAAGCATGTTTCAGTCATTTGTTATTAATGAAATGAATTCTTATTTCCGTTGCATCTCTACTTTTATGTGTATTCCTATATTTCATTGTGTTACTACATAAATCTGGATCAACTAACCACAAATTCTAGAATTTAGTGTGTTCCCATTTTCCCTCGTGGGGTTTATCCCACTTAAGAACCAAGTCTTCTACCTTGAAGTTCCTATCTGAAGAAGAGTTTGAATCAAACCAGCATTTTACAATATGTTGATGTTGATCCATCTTCTTCTTTTCTTGTGCTCTTACTTCCTCTAGTTTTAATAAGGCATTAATTCGAATTTCAAGAGGAGGGCATTCCTCTTCTTGAACTTTCTGGGATAATTGTAGAGAATGAAGCAGAACATGTGGAGGGAGAATCGCTTCTCTTCCGTAGACAAGAAATAAAGGGGAATTTCCAACATAGGTTTTTGGTGTCACTCTATCATACCATAGTGCATTAAATAGTTCGTTGTTCCAGTTCTTTTGATTTTCATAAATTGTCCTCTTAACGATCTTGATCAAATTTTTGTTTGTCGAAATTGCTAGACCATTTCCTTGGGGGTAGAAGCTAGCAGAATATTTCAGTTTGATCCATTTTTCCAAGGAAAAATGTTCATATCAAGGGATGAAAAGTAAGAATCATTATCAAAGACCAAACATTCGGGAATGTTGAACCTAGTAATGATATGTTAATTAAGGAAAGATACTACCTGATTCATGTTTACCACTTTCAAAGGTGCAACTTCGGACCATATGGTAAAATAATCCGTTGTTGTAATGATATATTTATGATGTTGTGAAGAATCAAGGTTAATTGTCCCTATGATGTCGAGACCCCACTACTGAAAAGGTGAATCTATATTAACAGGCTGCAAAGGGAATGCTATCTTTTTCACCTATCCAGCAACCTTTTGGCAGATTATGCATTTACGACACAATGCATGGGCATCCTTAAATAATGTGGGCCAATAATACCCATCTCTTAACACTTTGTGAGCAGTGGTGTCTCCACCGAAGTGTCCACCATCCTCACCTGCATGAAGTTCAGATAGTACCTTCTCTGCTTCATCCTTTTCCAAACAACGCATAAGAACACCATCAAAATTCTTTCAGAATAATACATCATTTGTTAACTAGAAAGATGCAGATTTTAGTATTAGCACTCTTCGATTTTTAGGATCAAGATAGAGAGGAACATATCCATGTGTTAAATAAAATTTAATATCATCAAACCAAGAGTTAGCAGTAACTTGTGTACAACAGATTTGTTTCTCGTTGTGTTGATTTACAGTTGAGATGTTAATTCGAATTTCTTGTTCTTGAACTGAATCAACCACTAGTTTACATAGGCCTTGACCTCTAACAATTTGTGTAGGAGTTATTTCGAGTTCATATTATTGTAACGATGTCATCCAATTTTCCCATTTTTCACCCAATTCCTTTTGTACTAATAAATTTCTAACAGCAGGATCAAGAATGTTGACTTTAGTTATGGATTTTAGCAGATATGATCGGAAGTGTTTCACTGCTTTAAAAACAGCATAAGCCTATTGATCTACAACTGTGTCGTTAGCATCCACTCCTTTGAAATCTGATCTCATAAAGGCAATAGGTATCTCATTACTTTCATCATTTTTATGTGTTAACATAGCAGCATAAGATCGGTCAGAGGCGAAAATGTAAAGCGTGAAATCTTGGGAAAAATCGGGGCTCATTAAGGAAGGATCTTCCACTATGGATTTTTCGATGGAATCAAAAGCTTGAATTTCCTATGGTCCCCAACGATACTGAACATCCTTTTTAATTAAATTATGTAATGGTCTTACCATTTCTAAAAAACTTGGGACAAACCTTCTAACAAAATTAATCTTTCCTAAAAATGACTGCATGGCGTTTTTGGAAGAGGGAGGGGAGAGTTTAGCGATATCTTGGGTTCTTTCAGGATCGATAATCATTTCATCTTTGGACACTATGAATCCAAGTATTTTTTCTTTCTCAACTGCAAAGACTGATTTCTTAGGGTTGAGAGATATGCCATACTTGTGGCATCGTTCTAGGACATCCATAAGGTGAGGCAAATGATCTTTATTGTTTTTAGAGAAAACAGTAACATCATCAAGATAGACCACTACTAATTGATTTAGGATACCACGAAAAGCAATGTCCATTGCTCTCTAGAAAGTGGCCCCAAAATTTATAATCCCAAAAGGCATCTTCTTATAGGCATAAGTGCCCCATGGGGTACGAAAAGTGGTTTTGAGTTGATCTGAGGGAGACAAGAGGACTTGGTTGTATCCCAAAAATCCATCTAATAGAGATAGTCTTTCAGAACTGGAAACTTGTTGAATAATTTGTTCCATTGGAGGAATGAGATAATTATCTTTGTCTGAGTATTGGTTCAAGTTACGAAAATCAACACAGAGTCGAAGTTCACCACTTTTATTCCTTACAGGAACTAGATTAGACACCCATTGTCTGTGTCTCACCGGGAAAATTATCTTTGCATTTAGTAGTTTATTAAGTTCTTTATTGACGGTGGGTTCTAATTTGGGGTGCATATTTCTTAATTTCTGATGAAAAGGTTGAGTTTGTGGTTTCATGGGGATGACATGTTGTATTATATTCAGATCAAATGTTTTCAAATCATCATATGTCCATGCAAAAACGTCCTTGAATTCGCTAAACAATTTAATAAAGGCAGATCATTCTTGCTCGGAGCATCCTGTTCCCAAATTGATATTTTGAGGATTATCCTTAGTCCCTAAATTTATCATCTCATAAGTCAAGGAAGAACTGTTCATTTTACAATTAACTGACCCTCTAAACTTATCATGCAAGTCATAAAACTTCTATAGTCTTACAACAGATCTAGGAATATATTTTACCATATCGGACGTCGATTCAGAAGATCTAGGATCTGATATTACCATGAAGTTACAAAGGTTTTCATTGTGAGTGTCTTCATCGATGACAGCACCTTGGAAGGTGTCCTCCATATGCAATAAGTTAATGATTTGTTGGTCATCGTCGAACACTCTCCAATTGGTGATGTTGTCTAGGATTGACGGCCTGAACAACAATTCAATCGAAAATGCATTGGGAGAAAGACCTTCTGTAGGAAATAATTTAGAAGTGACATTAGCCAATAGATCAACCTCTGAATTGCTTAGTCTAGGCATGGAATTTATGTTAAATGCTGAAAAATTTTGCATTAAACTCCATACCTTAGCTTGATAACTTTTCAGATGTGGTGATAAGAAATGTATGGAATTCCTTACCTACCTAACCACGATATTTGAATCATTGAATACCATTAAATTTTGTACATCCATATCCAAATCTTTCCTGATTCGTTGTAAAAGTGCTTCGTATTTGGCGGTGTTATTAGTGCATTCGAACTCTAATCGACATGCAATGAAAGTCTTATTACCTACGAGATCGATGAGAACACATCCTGTACTGGCTCCTTCTTTGGATTTGGATCCATCATAGTACAACAACCATATTTGATCTTCATCAGCAGTGTTTGACACACTTGGCAAAGATGATGACTGAGTGTAGGTCATAAGTCTCGATTGTTGCTCTGGATCAGTGAAGGGGGAAATTTTGGTCATGAATTTACCAAAGAAGGTGTTCATTCCCTGCATTTCAAATGAATTAGTATATGCGATAAAAGGTTTGTTTGCATCATTCAAATCCATTACGGTGTGCTTGAGATAGAGTTCATGATTTTTCCTAATTCTATTTGGTTGTCCATTTTTTGGCAGCCACAAATGAGACCAATCTGTGGCAAAGTAACCATGCAGTTGCTCAGACCAATCCTTGCTAAAAAAAAAACATATACTTCAGGGATGTCAACAACGATGATGTCAATAATTTGGTGAACCTTGGCATTAGAAGATAGCCTAACCAAAAAATTATTTAGTTCACTGATTAACTTAATGTTCGTGTGATCAAGATGAATGATTTTGAGACTAGAAGGTTGTACTTCTGCGTTAATTTTTTGGAAAACATATAAAGGCATCACATTTGATGATGCGTCAGAATCTACCATGCAATTATGTACATTTCTATTGAAAATTTCAAAAGTTAATAAGAAAGGCGAGACATTTTTACGAGTGTTAACAACAGAATTCTGCTGATTTTTTGTTGTTGTCCCTGAAACAATTTTATATACATTTGATACAGTTTTTTCATTCAAATCCCTTTTATCTGGAATTTCGGATGTTGTTTTAGTAGGGATCTTTTGGGTTGTTTTAGAACTGATTTTTGCAATCTTCTTGCTGCTAGGATTGTTGTTCTTACTGTTTTCTGCGATATTTTGAAGCATTTTCTGCAGAATAAGAGGAAATTTCAAAAGCTCATAAACAAAAATATTAGCCTTCAGTTTTTTCATATCTTCAATCAAGCCATATTCTAAAACTAGGGTTGCTAAAATATGTTTTATTTCAGCTTGTTTCGACTGTTTTGGAGGCACACTATTACTCATTTCGGAAGATGGTTTGCTCAGTGTCTTGCTTCTTGTGTTGTAAGGGTGGACAGTTTCAAAGTTTTCTTGGAAAATACTATCAGAGAAGTTTCTGAAGATATTGGGAGATTATTCCTCTTCTTTAGTTACTTCTTCCTCAACTACGTCCTCAGAACTTTCAGGAGGGACAGAGTTATCATGTGTTTCAAGAATAGTTTGCAAAGCATATTGTAAGCTTTCGAAATAAAGACCTTCAATGGTCGGATTTGGTCGATTGGGAGGAATTTTTTTTCTAAAAGGAGTTTTAAAACTTCCTCTGCTTGAGGACGCCTCTTCGGCCAATCTCTTCAAATATACGAATTGATTTGATAATTTTTGGAAAGCCTTTTGCAAGATTTCTAAGTCTAAAGTTTCTGGTTGGTTTTTGGCTTGGGGAGGCCTAGTAAGGATTTCTATTTTCTTTTTAGAGGATGACGTTGTTTCAGCTTCACTATTGAGATTGTCTTTTAAGCTTAATATATCCTTTTCAATTTGACTTGCCTCCTCGAAGGCTTCCAACAATGTATACGTTTTAGACCTTTTAACCCAAATTGCTATATTATTATGTAGAGATTTGGTGTAATATGCAACAATTAGACTTTCAGCAGGCATTGAATCTGTGGGAATTCGATTCTTTAACGTAAGAAATCTTTTGTTAAAATCTTTTACTTTCTCCTTAGGGTTCATTTTTAGGCTGGAGAGTTCCATAACCAAGACGTTAGGAGATTCATCATCTCCAAATTTCTCTAAGAAACAGGTTTCAAATTTGTCCCAAGAGACGATGGTTTGGGGCTATTGGGTGAAATACCATGTAGAGGCATTTCCCTCAAACGTATAAGGAAAGACTCTGCATACTACATATTCATTCTCTACACTTCGGAGTCTAATGGTCAACATAAAATTCTTTATGTGAAGTTCAACGGATTGTTTAGAATCAGGATCAAACTTAGGCAACCATTTCTCCAGGTGTTTTGGTAATGGGTGTTGGGGTCCAGGTACAGCCACGACATCTTGATCAAGACAAGGTCTGGCGAGATTGTTTTGGTTTTCCATGGGTGTAGGTGGTGTCGAAGGATGAGATGTTTCAGATGAGGAACTCCCTTCGTTAGATGAATATCCACCCAAAGAGGATGGAGATGAATGAGGTGGGGAAGGTGGAATACCAGATCCCCCGGCTTCAAGAATAGGTGTTTTGGTAGGATTGGTACTGTGTTCACCTAACACGTTTCGGAGAAGACCGGTGCCTTCAAGTTGTTCTCGAATATCCGAGAAGTCAAGGGGTTGATTTAGTGGCCTACCAGGTTGTTTGATTCGGGATAAATCACTGTGTGTCCTTATGAGTGACTGACGAACAATTTCTTGTAGGTAGGCCCCTTGGGGATTTGGTGTTACCGGTTCAACAAGAACCTCAGGATTTTCGTTTGAGGTAGTTGTTGTTTCATGAGTAACAGTGTCGTCTGAATGACTACGTGTTACGATAGGAGAGTGAGTGTGTGGGGGAGGAGTGTTACGACTTCCATGTGCCATCAATTGCAATCAGGCCCTCCTTCTAGTGCCATTTGTTGACGGGAAAAAGTGATTGTCCGTCAACTGGAAGAACAAGTATGGTCTAGGGTTGTCTAATAAACCCAAGCCATTTGGTGTAACTTTTTTTAACGGGTTTAATGGCTCCGTTAGCCAATCTAAAGTCCTAAAATCAAGAGAAAGGGATAACTAACTAATGCTAAAAACTATAATATATATATATATATATATATATATATATATATATATATATATTTAAGAAGAAAAGAAAACTAAAAAATATCACTTATGAACAACATTTGTAGGTTGCAAGTTTTACTGGAAACTTAAGAAATCAATGTAAAAATAATTACTTTTGAGAAGTAGATAAAGAAATCACATTTTAATATTGTTTTGACTTCTTTCTATAAATCTAACAAAACTTGAATTAACTAAACTATGAAACATAGATGTACAGATAGTCAAAAGATGATCTAAACTTTTTGGTTTCACTAATACATAAATGACAGAAATTAGAAGAACAAAAAAAAATCTAACATGATGTTAGTTTGTTAAATGTGCCCATGCCTCTATATGAATCAACAACATCCAGCTGCCACACCTACTAGATAAATTTGCAATAGACTTATACTAAAACTTTTCTGAATAAATTCACAAAATGTATTAGTAACAGGAGTTTAATAACATAATAGGGAACACAAATTAATTTTGTGATCTTATGATCACAAATGATTACAGTCAGATAAATATGAGTGTAATACATTCATTTCATTGTTCAACTAAACATTAAAGAGAAATCTTGATACTCAAATTGAAAAGATGATCACGGTGTCAATTTCTAGAACAACAAATCATGAACGATATTTATAAAATGAACATCCTGAAACATAACATATCAATGAATTTAAATCTACATGACATATTAATATACCAATATTAAATAAAATAGAACATTAATGAAACACCATTTACAAAGGACTAAACCCAAAATGGTGTACGTTTTTCCATTAAGTCTTGAAAAATCATTCGTCCATCTTTGGTTCCAGGCCAAGATTCCTTTCATTTACAAAATAGAGAGTATTCAAAGAGTTTTTTGAAATCTCAACTTCCTATCTCAAATATGGAGGTCCTACAACCACTCATGATCAAATTGTCTCTTCAAAAATTTATAAAAGTTTTTTCTTATTTACAAAATAAACAAAAGGAGATACTAATCATCTAAATCAAACATGTTCCACCTCATAAAATCAACATCAGATATACCATGTCCTAAAAAATGAAATAGGAATGATTTAGATAATTTATTAGCAACTAATTACTAAATTTTATATAAAAATGACTAGGCTATCCAGTCTGACATTGGTAAAAGAAATCTAAGTTTAACCGATTTGATTCAAAAATAAATGATTGTAATAAGGGGGGGGGGGGGACCATTTTACCATTTAAACCAATGAATAAACATGGATCAAGATAGCTCGGAATTGATTATGGAATTCACACTGTCATCATTCTTTATCACAATGTTGCATGTCTTCTCAAGACGTTTGTCTTGTCTCTGTTCATTCGCTCTGAGTTCATGATTTTATTTTATGAGTAATTCATTGTGGTTTGTGAGCATTTTAATTTGAGCTTGGAGGATAGGAATATCAATATAGTATCCTTTAATCCAACATAAGCAGACTTCACAATACGTAAGGGAAACGATCTATTGATGGAGCATACAGTTAAGACTGGTTGCATCAAAACTTCCTATTACTTTCCCTGAACCAAGCCTAATACCATTGAACTCACCTTTATCCTTGAGACATGGTGGAATATTATTAACAAATTCGTATGGCTGATTAGGATCCTATTTATGACAATCTGGATCTTCTTCTACAAGAAATTTTTCAATTTTGGGATCTGATTCCTCATTGACCTCGATTGGGTCGATCGAGCTCAAATGAGTCTTAGATTGATTCCTCAAACTTCTCAAACAAATTCGACCAGCTCTTTTATTTTGGAACCCTAACATTGTGTATTTCTATTTTGACTTTTTGTGAGACTTGTCGACATAAGGTTTCATATTTGCATTATGGCCAACAATTAATTCATGCATAGGGGTTTCATTTAACTCAGAACCAACATCTTGTTGCCCATGTGAAAAGTGACTAGGTATTGCCTCATCAAGGGGTTTTTCTTAAAATATTTTGGCTCATTACTTGAGAAATCAAACTTCTTCTTTATCAAAGGCTTATCCAGCATAGGGGTTTCTATAGAGAAGACTATAGAAAAACCATTTTGGGCTAAGAACTCATCCCAGTCATCACCCAAGATTTTCAAATGGTGAACCAACAATATTTTAATTAATCCATGGTAAAAGAGGCTAGAGTCGAGGCTCTGCTTCTTGTTCCTTTTAGACATATTGTATAGGCTCCTTAGCAAATAAAACAACACATTCAAATGAAAACCTATAAAGTGCATAAAAATCACACATGATAAAGAAAAACTAGGCCAAAGAGACCCTCACAGGTCACAAACTGTTTAAGAACTGACAGGAGACCATGCCATCTAATTTTAAGAAGAGAAACAAGAATACCTTTCTCACAACAATTGATTTTTATGGAGGTCATGAAGAGGCTCCAGGGAACTTCTTCGATTTCCGAGTTCTTGAACCACTTCTGACCAGTGGATGGAAGCCCTGTGGCTTCACTCATAAACTCCTCTATCACCTCCAACTAAATATATCCAAATTTCTCCCTATACCCATCAAATGTTTGTAGGGATGATTTTAAGGATGGAAATTTATTTTAAAATGTAGAAACCTTGGCGAATATTACTAATCCTTCATATGGAAACTATAAATGTTTGGTGATAGTTTTGTAAAAATATTCAAATTTCTAAGGATTTTATATAGTTTTTATAAATTTTTGGCGATTCTTAAGGTAAAATAATTGTATCCTATAGAATTTGGGCGAATTATTTTTAAAATAGCGAATCTCATTTTTGGAAAAACCATGGAAAATTAGCCCATGAGCGAAATTTAGCCCCTAAAATCATCCATGAATGTTTGTGTGAATTCCTTATCCATGTGAAGGTTATACCCGTCGAACTTCTTAATGAAAGTATCCCAACCCTGGCCTTTCAAATCCTTGACTGTATCATCATGAGACAACAGTGCTTGAGATCCATTCAGCTCTATTCCGACAAAAGGAGCAATTAAGAATATAACCATACTGTAATAGGGGCGACTCAAACTAGTTATGGGTTTAGATGGCAGTAGTAGGAGAAACAAATCTGAGCGAATAAAATGGAAAGAAACCAACTAAAACCCATGCGCAATCATAGTATAAACATCAAGGTTTTGGTCATGAATTTCGAGCGCTCCTGGTAATGAAAACCTCGAGTACAGAGCATCACAGAAACTCTCAATTCATAATGAAAAACATGTCAATTCACTCTGCCATCCAAAACTCAATTACAAGATATGATACTTGTGCATTAAGTCCCATGTCTAGCAGTGACTATAGTCTATTTGCAAAGGGTTCAAATAAATATGTTTACAATTCAAATGTGAATCATCATAGGTATTATATCGACAGTCGACAAACTCAAAAGGAAAAGCATTCAAGTATTAAATATGAATTAGATGTAAGCACAATGACCCTTTAAAAGAATGTTTTGAATAGGGATATAATAAGAAACTAAGTTCTCATGTTTTGATTCGTGCTTTCAGTCATGAATCAAACATGGAACAAAAAAAAAATGCAAATACAATAGAATTATTGACCATCTATTGTAATCTAGTAATTATCCCCAAATGATAATATTTATAGGATGAGGTGAAGGCATCTACAGGAAATGATGTTTGTCGTTCAAATAGCAAAAACATGTAGGGCTGCCAACAAGTGCCTAGTAGAGATGAATGGGAAAGTAGCCTTCCTAAATTTCGAGGAGAAGAGTGGGAAGTACCAGCTGAACATTTGCTGGATTTTCATGATTTTATTCATCGACTTCATATCATGCATGACGATGTTCAGATTAAGATATTCATGTATTCATTAGAGGGGATTGCTTGTCATTGGTGTCGATCTCTTCCAATTGCAAGTATCATCTCTTTGACAGGTTTCCATGCAGCTTTCAATTCATTTTGTAGAGAGTATTTTTCAGTTGAACAACTTCTTGAAGAATGTTGTGATGAGTTTTCTTTGCTTCATAAATATTCTGGTAGTCACAAAAATCAGATTTTTGATGAAGCATTTATTGTAGAAGAAATCATTTACCGTGAAGATCAAGAGGTGTTGAATGGTATTCATTATGATAGAAATAACATAGAAACATATGACATCATATCATATGTATTTGTTGTTTTAAATGCTTATGAATATCAACATGTCTCTTTTGAATATTTTGATGTCAAAGAGAAAATGTATACATCAGTAGAAGAAATTTATGGATCTGAGTTACAGGCATATGATAAAGAGGAACAAAATGTATTAGATGAGAAATGGATGATGCTTGTTTCTCTGTCAGTTGTTGAGAAGCAAAAAGCTTTGTACGAATTTCAATATCCAGTTGCCACTTATATGGAGATGTTTTACATTAATGAAGTTTCAGTTATTTCCATATTTAAGGCCAAATTTTTGGATTGTAAGTATGATTTCTAAGTTTATGATTTACATGATCCAATCTGTATGTTTGTGACTTTGCATAAAGTTGGAAGGAGAGTGCAAGTCATTATTCAGATACTTGCATGGCTTCATTGGAAGCATGATCTTACTTTATCAAGAAGCATCATACTTGATTAGAGTAGGAGTAGGGTGAATAAATATTGGTTCTCGATCATTTTGGTTTTCAGTGATTTGGTTTTTAGTTTTTGAATGCTCTCGTTTTTTCAATAAGAAGCGGAGATTCTTTCAGGCATACAGGTTTTATGGAAAGAAGCTAATGGATAAGGCCAATAGAGCTACTAGGTTCTTGGAGCCTCACATGGAGGTATCCATCCCAGTTGGAGCCAATGTTAGTGCTCAAAAGAGCACCATTAAAATTTTGACTCCTTCGCCAGTTTTGTCAAAATTCTCAGATTTTTAGCCACATCCCACAACCTCCAAACTTCTCCATCAATTATGATAAGCTCTGATTGATTGTTTTTGCTCGAACCCCTATGGTCTTTTTCCTCTTGACTTGCAAATAAAATGTTGTAATTCCAATCATAATCTGTGAAATCTACACAACTTGTTAAATCCTCCTATTTTCTTAAAGCGTCATTCTGGATACATGCCTATCAAACAATTTACATTTGGCTTATTATCCCTTTTCTTTCATTTGAAATGTCAAAATTGGTTTTTTCTTTAATCTATTGAGTCTAGGATCTTGACAATACCAAAAATTCTTTTGATTTTATAATAAAATCTCTTTTTTGGCTTTTAAGCCAATATTGGTTTCTCGGGCTCAGAAGTTTGGGAAAAAAAAAAAACATTGGGGCTCACAGGCCCAATCTCTAAGTCAAGCATCAAGATCCAAAGTCCACAATTGTCAAGAACCTTCCACAACACAATGTGGGTTAACAACACAATGCACCAAAGTCAAAACCAAGTGCCCAACCACATGGAGGAAGAGCCCACATGGGAGCCTTTCCTTTGCACTATACGTTGATTGGTATTACAATTGTCGGCATATGTAAACAAAAATGAATTGGCTCTCCTCGTCAATGTGGGATATATCCCACTCTGTAAATAAAAATGTAGGCTTAAAACCCTCAAATGCAAGGTATTAAGCAAAGCATACCGATGATCACAGTTGTACTGGCAGATCTTGAAAGAGCTAGTTGCCAAGCTTGCAGTTGTCAGTTGATAAATAGTTATTAAAGGTAGAGCATCAATAGCATCTACACAAGGTGTCGAGGAGATTAATGAAGTGTTTAGTTTCTTTCATATGTGGAGATGCTAGGGTTTCCCACAAGGATTCGCTCGTGTTTTTCATGGAAAATAGGTTCAGAAATTTTCGTGAGTAGGTTGACATCAAGATAGAAAAGATTTTGGTATCATACCCTCTGTAGTTTTCACTATTGGTTAATTTATTTGGGTAACATGGGTTTCAATCCAGTCGATTCTTCTGTAATAGCAATGCATCCAGTATGATGATCACTTGCATGTTGATTATAATATCATTGATGATGGAAAATCAAAGGCCTTATTATCCCATTTAATTTCTGATGTTGTATATTGTGCTCATGATGGATTTCATTGTAGGGCCAGATCTTGATCGGGCTTTAGGAGGATATAAAGTTGACCTTGAAGATCAGATGCCTTCCAAATTTTGGAGAAGCTCCAAATGGCAGTTTGGCTTTCAAATTGTTGACAGAGCTTTGGTGGATTATGTTGTTTGAGCATGAAGGTTAAAATATCCAATGGATGATTACACAGTGGTCTGTCTCTTCCTCAATAATTCTCTTCCATCCAAAACAAAATAAAAAAGAAATTTCAATAGACACACAGTCATTAATAGGAAGTGGTCATTTCCAAGATAAACAAGAACTCAACGACAATGGTTGTTATTGGTCTTTTCTCCATTGAAAATTGTACAGGTGTTAAGGGCCCCCTTGTTGGTTTACACCACTAATTGATGTTATTCTTTATGCTAGCATTCTTTGTTTTTGTTTAACTATGATAAATTTCTTGGATTAAGGCTTGGAGCCATTTATATGTTTACCATGGTCGTTGGTCAACTTCTCAGGGTTATCACATGTGTATCAACAATCCTTCCTTCTTCACGTCCTTGGTGTGCTTCTACTCAATTTAATGTTATAACCATCCTCATCTTTGGGAACAGAAGTATTTATGTTATATTCATCCGATCCTAATATGTTTTGTTAGCTTCTTCAAATAGTTAGTGTGCTTGTTGAAGGGTATCCAGCTGAAATAATACCAGATTGGGGATGGATGAAATTTTTAGTCATATTTTGAGACCCACAAGTCCATTGATAGTAGAGGAGACATCATGGTTCAACACTCTAAAGAGTGTTGGTGGTGATTGCAATGATCTTGTTCATTTTCTTCTTTCAATTCTCACAGCAATGCATAAAGTCATTGAATATAAACGACAGTTGGAGGATAAAAAGCAACAGATCTTTATAAATGAGACACCTAGAACCTTATCCCCAATCCTTCCAGTTTTTCAAAGTCTTATCCTCGTGATATATTTAGAAATAGTTCCAAAATTGAAGGCATGATTCCAACATTTCATGCACATAAAAAAAAAAAAGTTTGAATATGACAAACAATATTTGCCAAGCAAACCCATATTCAATGAGATAAGGTAGCATTCGAAGGTATCCAAAGGAACAGGTGGCATAATAACTGATAAGATGACTCCAGATTGCAAATTTCTAGGCATTGAATTAGCATCTAATCGAGCCTTAATTTCCATCACACCAAGTCAGTTGGAGGAAAAAACACCTGGCAGGAGTGAATGGCAGTCAAAGATGCATGTAGATTTGAGGATTATTGACAAAAGAAACTTTATTACAATGAGTTCGAGATGGTTCTATTTTTAGTTTATAGATAATTTTTGTTTCTAAAAATTAGGAACAATTTTTGTGGATGTAATTCCATATAAATTATGTCATTTGTAATAGAAAGGTGTTCAGTTGTTAGAGACTCGAGAGGGTTTTAGGAGCAGATAAGATGACTATCTATTCAGTTTGTAAGTCTGAGGGGCATAGGCTGTAAACTATTATGTTATTGAAGATTCAAATAGGTTATTTTATCAGTTTTTGTCTTCATGTTTTTTTTTTCTATTCTTCTTCTCGTTTGATTGTAATTGCATTGGTTTATGGATTCTTGAAACAACAAAAGATTTGTTGTAAACTTACCCATCTATCATTGTTTACTTTTCAAGCATTTCTTCGTACTCTTTGTAAAGAGGTTCTTCGTTTAGCAAATGTTCATCATTATGTCATTCTTATATTCTTCCTTTTATCATCAAATAGATCATTTGATTGATAGGTATCTTAAATTACTTCAAGGAACAAAGTTCTTATGACATACATTTCCCAATTGTCCATCACTGATATGCAGTGACCTTTGTTATATTTTCCTTACTCTATCTTACCGATCCCTGATCTTAAACCTATTCAAAAAAAATTATATGTTACCAAGCTTACTCTCATTTGCAGTCTGAGAGTGACTCTTGGAGTGATAACACACTCCTAAGGGAACCAACTTGTTGGGGCATTGTGTCATCCCCCCCAGGTATGGACAAGTCAAAAGGAATAAATTCCAAGCACACGTTATGAAGAAAAAGAGAATTAAATGCACATATTCAAATGTTTTGAGAATGAGAGTGACACATACCATGATACTCGGACTCATTACCTCATGGAGAAAGACCCACTACTTCTTTAGGACTAGGCCGATGGGATGGATGTTGTTGTTGCTGATAGGATGGAGGCAGTGAAGAAGGACGATGGGCCCCCTAGGGCCAATCCTAAGTCAATATGGCTCTTGGTACTCCATGTCTAGGACCTGTGGGACTCAAGACATAATCTCATTAATTATCCCTAGGCTAGGGGATAACATCTGGCTCCAACTAGGAGACATTTTCTCACCGTAGAGCACATGAGAACCTCAACATATCTGGTATGACCCGTGACCTGCCAGATCCTAATAAAATTGATCATTAATAATTTGGGGTCGTGATATAACACCTGGATCATATATGGTACAATAAAAATGAAAGTAAGAAAGCATATATACAAATGGAAATACAACTACTCTAGCATGAAATGCAGATGGTATATACAATGAATGAAAAATTCCTACCTAATTACATTCACTTACTTATGAAGTCAAGTCTCTGCCCCCTGATGGGGTTTGAGGAGATGTCCACCAATCGGTAATGGGCACCTTCTTCCTTCCAATGTGGATAAATAGTAGGCATAATTGACTAACTTTCTTCCAAATCTGAAGGGTCCGAGCAAAAAATTTTCACTCCCTTTGACATTAGTAGGCTCTCCCTTATTTGTATCCCACATCCAAACCATATCTCCCTCTTTGTAATCCTTGGTCTTAAATATGGTTGTCTCTTTCACAACCCTAGTGTATTTTTTTGAGGGAGGTGGGTGGGATTCTACTGTGAAGACTTCCTGCTGGGATGGTCAAATCAGTATGTCATATTATCCTTTCTTTAATAACTTGACAGCCCCAAATTCTTTGTCCTTATATTTGACTAGGATTTTCTGATACTACTCCTTTTTCGGCCATTATATTTGATCAAAGTCTTCCTCTGAAGAGAAAGGAAAATCATCAGGGAAAAACACAAGAAGACTCTCTTTGACTGGTTCATGTGTCTCATTAGTTCCAATATCATCACCAATTTATTGCACATTGTCACATACCCACTACGGTATAATAAAATTTTCACCAAATTATCGAGGATTAGAATCCCCAAAGTCCTACAGGGGCCTAGTGCAGGCTAGTTCTTCCCTATTCACCTCCCTATGATTGCGGGTTAGGACCACAGGAAAAACAAACCAGGCACCTTTTTGTGTTTTGCGACTCAGCGATACAAGTGAGTCCAATATTAAATGTAGGATGGCAAGGGGGCTTCGGAATGAAATCCTGGTCGTAGATCTGGGTGCACAGATTCTGGATGTCCAGATCTACCTGCCGCTTAAAGACAAAGCACTAGCTCCCTCTCTTTAGTCCCTATCTCGATAAGACCACATACGTGCCTAAATGTAAGCGCCTTTCACAAATCGTGACCTCACGAGTTGTGAGTCGAAGACCCTCAAATTTTCTTCACCGATCATCGATACCCGAGATTCTGATATGGTATAGCCCTTACTTGTTAGCGCTCTCCACGCATGACCACTGGCTAGGCTAAGCACTAGCTCCTCTCGCTACTCGCCACTTCATGAGTTCAAAGGATGAACTCTCATTCTCTTCTTCCCTGAAATCCCGAGATGCAAAAGTCAGCAATGGTTGACTTCCTCTTTGCACTTCTCGCAACCTGCAACCTCGTGAATTGGAGCGTTGAGCCTTCGTTCTCCTATCTCGCGAATCTTCGAGACGCGAGAATTCAATAGAGTGTTGACCCCTTTTCAGGTGATGCATGCCCACCTGTCAATCGCACGGGCCCCACTTGATGGATGTGGCACGTGTTCTCACGAACCTTGACTCAAGACACTTCATGACTTCTATGGTCGAAAGTGACCCCTTCCAACCTCTGAACCCCTGAATTCTTGAAATATGATATCACCACGGAGTTCTGATCCAATGGTCCTCCTATTCCTAGATCCAATGGCTATCTCCACTCCTCGCGACTTCACCACTCGTCGCTTGGAGCACCCAACTTTTGGGCTCTTACCTTGCGAACCTCCGAGTTTGCGAGATTCCTTGATCTCTGCCACCTATCCTCCCCAAATGGATGGTCATGATCGTCTCGTGAATTTTCCTCTCGTGAGGTCAAAAGACTTCCCTCTATGACTCTCAATGTCTAAATCCCCGATATGGGCGATCTCGCGACATGCGTCCTCCCACAGACGGACGGCTCAGATTCTTTCACCCCTTTGGGACTTCGTGACTCCAAGGGTTTGGCTTCCACCTCCAAACTCACGAACCCCCGATATGTGATGTATCGAGATGTTAGATCCCACGTTTGTCATTCCTCTTTGATCAACGACCCTGATCACATCGCAATCTCGCGGCTCAGGACTTTGTGACTCCAAGAGTTTGGTCTTCCACCTCCAAACTCATGAATCCCCGATACATGAAATGGTTGGATATCTGCCACTTATCCTCCAACATGGACGGTCTCGATGTCTTCGGTACTCTCGGGACATAGTCGAGTTCACTCTCTCGCCTAAGTAAAGGTTAAGATCGACAACTTATACAGCTCTGATGGATCCCTGGGATCTACGGTCCAAGATTCCATCGCTATTACCGAAGGATGAAAGGGTGAGGTGTTAACACTTACGCTCCTTCTCTAGATCCATCAGTATTGACAGGCTTGGGGTATTCTCAAAAGGATTCTGACCGTTCATTTACCAAGAGATAGGGTATTTTCTTTCTATATTTGAACTCGCTACCCCTTATGATCTTGAATTACGAAGTTCAAACTCTCGGAGCTTCAGACTCCCATGACCCCGAGACCTTAGAAAGATACTCTTTATTTCATAAGGGTTCTAGACCCAGATTGCATGAACCCTTAGATGGTTCTTGAGCAATTATCCCTGATCTTAATCGAGTCTTTGGTAAGGTTCGGTATGGTTACAAGGTTTATGGGGAAATTCTTGGCAAGAGTACTCTCGAGGGGCCTCCCCAGAATATTACGAGAAACTAAGAAAACAAGACAATTCTTGGTGGAGCGAACTCATGTCCAAGACTTAATCATTTGTGCAGAAAACAACTATGGCATGTAAGCATACACAGACATCCATTCTATCAATTCAAACGTTAGGTAAATACTTCTATTTAGAACTATTTACCATCACATAAAATTGAACATGTGATTATGGCATTAACTTCAAATAACACTTATCAGAAATTACACCAGAGGTGATGCAACTGTTGAGAGGGGTTCTCATTTCCACCCAACCGTAGGCTCAGTGACTCCCAATGGATGTACCACTAGCCACCCCCGAGCTGAGACCATGATGCTGTGAGACTGCGTCTCGGTTTTCCAGTGACTGAAAATGAGGGTTACTCTCCCCCTTCTTTGCTATCACTCACTCTGCATATCTCCAAATTTCTTCCTCCTTCCCTCACATCTGCCCCCTTCTCGCTTCTCCCTCACACCTTTTCCTCTTGTGAGGTTGCGTGTGGTGTGATTTCCCTCACGGTGGTCAAGCCCGAGGCTCCTACAGATGGGCAGTTCACTTCCCTCATCCCTCATTAATTCGTGAGGAGCCATCTACCTACCAACCTGCGAGTAATTTATTTCGGGCTAGCGAGCCACTCTTGGTTCTCCGGCCCAGTGAAGTCCAAATATGGTATTGGTTTCGGTGGAAGTTAATGCCACCTTTCCAGGGGCCTTCCACCACCTTTCTTTAGCCATCGTGGTCTCTTTTTCAGCATATCCCCTCTCAGTATTCCTGCAATATATACATTCATAATATTATTCACATTCATCGAACTTTTTCACAAGGTCCATTCACATCACACATTCACATTTTTGAGTTTGCCACAGTTCTTGGCCAGTATAGTTATTTTTACAAACTGGGGGAAACAGGGTGTTACAATTCCCTCCCCCTTAAAGGAACATCGTCCTCGATGTTATTATCTATCAACATGACATGCATGTACAGAAGTAAACAAAATCGGATATGCCTGTCTCATGGAATCCTCCATTTCCCATGTAGCCTCATCTAGGCCAAAATGTTTCCACTACACCTTGACCTGTGCAATGGTTCAGTTCCGGAGTGGGGTTTCCTTTCTGTCCAGTATGCACTGAGGCTCTGGTGGAAATTCTCCCTCCAATTCCACCTGGATCACAGACCAGTCAATTATATGATTAGCATCATGGACATATTTATTCAATAATGAAACATGGAAAACATTATGTGCTTTTACTGTGGGAGGGAGTGTTGGCCTATAGGCTACAGATCCCACTCTATCTAGAACCTCAAAGGGTCCACAATACCAAGGTGCCAACTTGGCACAAGATCCCATTTTCAGGGAACTCTTCCTGGCCTTAACTCTGAGATATACACGATCTTCCGCTTTGAACTCTCTTGGAGTTTTCTTTTGGTTGGCATAACTTTTCTGTCGGTTCTGAGCAACCTTCAGGCTTTGTTTGATCTGAGTCACCTGTTGTTCCATTTATTTCAACATGTCAGGTCCAAAATAAATCATGTTTACAGGATTACTCCAACTGACTAGAGTGTTACATGGTCTACCATAGAGGGCTTCGAATGGGCTCATCTTCAAGGATGTTTGGTAGTCGTTGTTGTAGGCAAACTCTACCAATGGCAGGTAGTCTTCCCACTTCCTAGGTTGATGAATTGCATGCATTCTTAGCATGTCTTCAAGTATTTGGTTCACTCATTCTATTTGTCTGTCGGTTTGAGGGTGATAGGCGGTGCTAAACAGTAATTTGGTCTCTAAGCTAGACATTAGTGATTTCCAAAAGTTAGAAGTAAATTTTGTGTCTCTATCAGACACAGTATTTTTTGGCATACCATGCAATCTAAATATCTCCTTCATGAATACCTAGGTGATGTCTATTGCCTTGCAAGTTGACCTGACGGAGATGAAGTGAGAAGACTTGCTCAATTTATCCACCACCACCATAATGGCATCATTCTGTTTGTTTGAGGTTGGTAATCCAGTGATGAAATCCATGGAGATGGTTTCCCATTTCCATTCTGGGATTGGTAAAGGTTGCAATAATCCTACTAGGTATTGATGTTTTTATTTAACCTGTTGGCACTCTGTTCATTTGGCTAAGTACTCGACTATGTATTTCTTCAATCCAAGCCAATAAAATTGTTTCCTAGTGGCAGTGATCATTTTCTGGTATCCTGGATGACCCGAGTAGGGTCTTTTATGTAGTTCATCCATAATGAACCTCTTCAAGTCATTACAATCTGGGATATAAAATTTTCTTCTGTAAGTGAGTAGACCTCCTTCGGTCTTCTGGTAGCCTTCATATTTTACTCTGGCGGGTTCTTGTTGTAGGTACATGGTCACGGTCCGGACGAAGGGATCTATTCCTTGTACATTTGTGATTCTTTCCTTTACATCTGTCTCGTAGGTACTCACCACTACCAGGTGAATTGTTTTCATACTTCTGCTAAGGGCATCGGCCACCCTATTTTCCTTTCCTTTAATGTGTTTGATCTCGAAATCAAACTCGCTAAGGAGGGAAATCCACCTATCTTGTCTAGCATTGAGATTTGGTTGATCAAATAGATATCGCAACCCACAGTGATCTGTCATAAGTAAAAAAAATCTTCCCAGAAGGTAATGCCTCCACATTTTCAAGGCATGCACTATGGCAGCCAGTTCTAGATCATGGGTCACATAGTTGACTTCATGCTCATTCAGTTTTCGGGATTCATAGCAAATCACACTTCCTTTCTGCATAAGGACTCCTCCGAGCCCTTCCTTACAGGCATTTGTGCACACGAGGAAGTCAACTTATGGATCGTCGATCTTCAACATGGGTGCATGGGTCAGTAGTTGTTTCAGGGTTTGGAATCTTTCTTCACATTTATGTGTCCACGAGAATTTTATCCCCTTCTTCTGGAGGGAAGTGATTGGACAACCAATCTTGGAGAATCCTTTTATAAATATCCTATAGTATCCTTCTAATCCCATAAAGGATCTGATGTCTGAAACATCCTTTGGGGTAGGCCATTCCATGATAGACCTAATTTTGTCAGGGTCTACCGTTACTCCTTCTTCGGAGAGAACATGGCCTAAGTAATGTATTTTCTTCTGGAAGAATTCACATTTGTTGAATAATGTTCTCTTAGCACCTGCAACACAAGTCTAAGATTATCTTCATGCTCTTTTCTGTTCTTGGAGTGAATGAATATATCGTCAATAAAAAAAAGCACAAATTTGTCTAGGAATTTGTTGAGTACATTGTTCATCAAGCATATAAAAGTGGCAGGGGCATTGGTCAACCCAAATGGCACTACCACAAACTCATAGTGACCATACCTCGTTCGGAAGGCAATTTTATGGATGTCTTCACCCTTGATTTGGACTTGATGGTATCCCGACCTCAAATCAATCTTTTATAAAATAGATGCACCCCCCAATTGATCGAATAGGTCATCGATCCTGGGCAAGGGGTATTTGTTCTTTATAGTTACCTTATTGAGTTGCCTATAATCTATACACAGTCTAAGGGTACCATCCTTCTTTTTCACGAATAGGACTGGTGCTCCCCATGGAGACACACTAGGTTGAATATAGCCTTCATCCTCATTTATTTTAATTGCAACTTGAGTTCAACTAACTCAGGTGTGCTCATCTGGTAGGGTGTCCTAGACACCGGCAATGCTCCTGGTGCAAGTTCTATTGAGAAGTCTATTTCCCTTCTCAAAGGTAAACCTGATACCTCTTCCGGAAACACCTCTCTATATTCTCTCAGGATAGGGTGATCATCAAGGCTTGGTTTGTCACCTTCAATTTTTTTCAACACCTGTATTGCATATAGGGTACATACCTTTCGGCAATATTTTCTCATTTGCAGAGATGATATTTGTCTCACCGAAATAGGTTTTCAGATCCCTTGAAGGGTTATATTTTTCCCTTCTTTACTTACACATTCTAAGGTTTTATGGTAATAGTCCAATATGGCTTTATGGGTGGCTAGCCATTCCATACCAATCAGAAGATCATATGATCCCAAGGGTAATAAGTTAAGGGTTGTTTGGGTGGGAAATTCACCCAACATTAATTGGTAGACTGGTATGACCTCTGCTATCCTCCTTTTGATGCCAGTGGCTAACTATAACAACCATGGCTTGGTATGTTTTTGTGGCTATAGTTTACACTTATCAACAGCTTTAGGGGCTATATAACTCAAATTTGAAGCAGGGTCAATTAAAACAGACACAAGATGGTTGGAAATCATACCTTCTATTTCCACTAGTGAAGCTTGATGGTCAGCTTGGTTATTATCCAAGGCTGCATAAATTTGTGGCTCACTCCTGGCCACATCATTGATGGTAGTAGCTTCTTGGATGTTATAAATCCTTTGACTATTCTTTTGTCGGCGTGGGCAGTCTCTCAGGAGATGTTCTTCTCCGCAACCCCAACATTTCAAAGGTTCTCTCTTTGGGTTATCAGTCTTCACTGATATGGGTCCAAAAGTTTTATTTCTGCTCAAGGAGGGAAAATTCTGTTGGTGCATACTCCGGGTTGGAAAGTCCATTCTTGGGTGCTTCTTGTAGTTCTTAAATCCTGCGGATTTAATTCCCCTTTTCTGAAATCTTGAACTATTCTTATGTTTCCATCCTTCGCGAGGTTCTGCTCGATGCCCAAACTATTCATGACAATAGGTTGCCTTTCAAATAATGTTTTCTAGAGTCTTTGGATCATCAAATTCAATTCTATTCTGATAGTCCTTAGGTAGTCCACTGATGAAGTGTTGTACCTTTTCCTTTTCCGCCTTGATATAGGGTACATACATCAACAAATCGAGGAATTTGTTGACATATTCTTCTATAGTAAGTTGTCCCAGTTTGAGTTCATAAAACTCTTTAGTCTTTTCGTCGAAATATTTTTCCGACAGATACTTCTTCCGGAAGTATTTCTCAAACCGTTCCCAAGAC
>ML778373.1:1471228-1481860 GCA_009831015.1 Picea engelmannii | reverse complement strand
TTGGAAGTCATTACTTCCCTTGAACAAAAACTATTGATTATTTCTCATATATTGTGCATGGTGTATTGTGGTGTATTGGTGTAACTCTTATACTATTGTTCATTTATAATTGGATATAATTGAATGGTTCAAGTATAAGTTGATTTTTTTTTTAAATTGTACTTGATACTGATTCACCCCCCTCTCAGTATCAACATGCAGAAGTCCAAAACTTTTCAAGACAAAGATTCTAATAGTGGTGGCTTGAAGTATGTGTATTTGTATGTACATATTGTGTTTGTATTCTTCATCTACATTTCTTCCGTTTAAATTGGATATTAAAGGGTCTTAAATTCATCTTAATGGTACTTTAGATTCAAGCGATTTAAACTTTGTGTTTCTTTCTTAACTTATCAGAATTCACCTTTCATGGTGCTCTAATTTTGTTATATGTTTCATTCTTCTTTCACTCTACACAAAAAATTTAAAAACTGAAATGTCATCACCTATTTAATCTTTGTTTCTTTGAAGAGTTCCAACTACCAGTCATTGTTTTCATTCATTTTCAAAGGTTGACTCCATTGCCCAACATGGTCATTTTCCTCTTTCCCAACCAAACCCCATTTTCAACCCTATCCTCATCAATGATATAGCCATTGTATTGATTATATAGCTTGTCATTCTTGACTGAGCTATAAAGAGAGATCCATCTCTAGGTCGAAAGGGATAGCTTCCATCCTGTAAGTTGGTTTGTGGTTACCTTTGTGACTTTCCTCCACAGCCAGGGAAATCTACAAAGTGATAACAGGTTCTTGGTTTAAGAACATTGTATTTGAGCATTAAATTCTTTTGTACCTGTGTATGATCTAATTTCTAGATTTATATTATATTGTGATAAATGGTTAGGCATCATAGTGTGTTTATTTTTGTAGTTCAAATTGGGTAAATTTGTGTATACCTGTAGAAAAAATAGACCAAACCTAAGGTGCGGTCAAAATTCTAACAGATCATACCTCAACCAATTTACCTTCACCGGATCCTAAAACTCCTCGCTATCCCATCCTGGATTAAACTTGAATGGAACTCCCAACTTTGGATCATTTTTATCCAATTTCAAAACGACAAGAAAGGTATATGAGCATCTATTGGATCCTACACATGACTGATACATTTCCACCTTTTGTAGAAAGTCTACATGGATCAAAAAACTATCAAGCCTCTTGGAAACACAAGTTTCCCCTAATCTATTATTTTTACAAGTTGGATTGAGCTTAATAGGCTCATCATCCACAACACCTTCCTTATTAAATAAGTTATGGAAAATTTTGATGAATCTATCCACTCTAGCACTAGACCCCCATATCTCCCTTCTATTCAAAATAAGATTCAATTCCCCCCACTAATGAGATTATCAACTTTAAAACATCAAAATAAAACAAATTTTCCCGTTGAATCTGCTTACCCTCATAAGGCCCATACACATTTAGTAAAGTTGGAGTCGAGCCCAAACTTTTACCATGTACCTCCTGAATGAACAGAGAAAGAATTAATAAGGAATACATGATGATTCCAACCAGTAATCAAACCCCCTAAGAACCCTTCAGAATCTAAAGAAAGAAAGTCCCATCCCATCTATTAACCAACACATTTTCTCAAAGTCCCAAAGATGATGCTAGCCTTGTGGAACTACGAGGTTGTCCACTGTCACCTCACCAACTCTCCTCTACACTTAGGCTAGGATAAATGGAATCCTAACCAAGGAGGGATTCCATGTGGGTTATGTTACCACACAAACCAACACCTTTTCTCAAAGTCCCAAAGATGGTGCTAGCCTTGTGGAACTAGGAGGTAGGCCACGGTCACCTCACCAACTCTCCTTTGCACTTAAGGCTTGGGTAAATGGAATCCTAACCAAGGGGGACTTCCCTATGGGTTACTAAGATTAATGTGTGTATTAGATAGTGGGAGTATGAATAATCTTAGCAACATAAACTAAACAGAGAAATAAAAATGCAATTTAGATGGTTATAAAGTGGTGGATAAAAGGGAGATCAATGCCTTTAGTTGCTTTGGCAATGGGGTCATGTGAGTAATATTAGAGGGCGGTTCTAAAGAAAGATTATTTTGTAGCATATAATCTCTTGATATGAAAACTATGTGCCTAATTTGGTTTTTTAATCTACATGTGTGATGGTGGAAAGGGACTATCAAAGATCGACTACTCAAAGCAAATTGCAAAGGTGTCCCCTACCAAAGACTATCTACAAACACATATAATAAATTGATATAGAATGTGTAATGTTTTTATTCTTGAAGATAAAGGACACAAAAGGGAGATAAGAGGGAGGAAACCATTGCCCTAGCCCTTTCCAATTAAGATGAAGCACCTTTCCTTGGACCTTGATTTGTCTTTGTCATCCATACACCTACAAAAAAATTCCCAATTGTAGCACATTGAACTAGTATCCACAACTAAGAAATTACCTATACATCACTCTATTACTTGGACAAAATAAAGACAAATCTACTCCAATGGCTTAGAGATTTTTTAATTTACACCAGGAATCACCCCACTATCCAATCCATCTTGCAAATGAAAAGTAGATCCCTTTTATAGATGAAGAACCTTAAAAAAACAATGAGTGAATACAATGGGTGCTCAAAAAACCATGGGAAAAAACCAAGTGCACCTTCAAAACCATGGTTGAATACAATGGATGCACTCAAAACCATGTGAAAAAACATTGGTCAGCTAAAACCATGATCTCTTTCTTCAACAACCTTCTCAAACGCATTGACCAAACTCAAACGTAAATTACCCTTGACCAAACTCAAACTCAAACTTCAAAAATGAAGTGGATCTCCTTAATTTTCTTCATGAATGGATGTGCAAAGCGATGCCAAGTGACCAATATATATCATTTAGGACTTCATCCAACTCAATCAGAACACATGTTTCTTGTTTGCACATGCTAAGATAGGTTCCACGTAGCTTTGACCAAGTTGAGAAATCGACGACTCGTCCACATTTTATGGAAAAATGCCACTTTGCATGGATCCCCAAAAATACTTCTTAGTGGATAAGTGGCTCCTTAATTAATTAATTACCATGTGTCTTCCAAATGGCGGCTTCCCAATCCATAGTTTTTATTTCCACCAATCAACCCAAATAAGAATCAGCCCCATTCCATAACATATGAGAGTGTACAGCTTGAAATGAGACGGTTGTTGTCGATTGAAGGTGGTGGCTCATCTTAACTTTGGTATGTAGCAACCACATTCTTTTAAATACAACTAAGATGCCTCGTAGGGAATAGAGGGAGTGGCCCCATGTGAAATCACCTCCAAATCTTTTTTCTATTTTTTATTCCATATGGATGGCCATCTTGGCATGGTTAGGAGAGTAAGGGGGTGACCTATTTTGTATATGATGTTTCCCTTCTTATACTTCAACTTTGGCTTACACCCATCTAGTGATATACTTCAAATTTGACTTTGTGAACATAAAGTCACTTTCACCTTTTTTGCATTACTTTAATATAGTGATGAGTCTAGTGAAAATAAAGGAGGTGGCCCCTTTATAATATTTGTGGTATCATGGAAATAAGAAATGTTGTCACCTAGAAGAGGGTTGATGTGTTACACCATCATGAATCATGTCACATTTGATTCATAAGTGAAGTATTTGAGTGTTAGCTAATCTAATTACGAGCAACATAATCATTCGCCAATGATTGTACTGAGAAATTTGCAACCATCAACTCAAACATCAAGATGAATTATAAACTCCTAACCCCAAATGGTGTAGGAGCATCACTCCACCTCAGCATGTGCTAGATAATCAACATGCATGGTGCGCATTAAGGAACAAGAGGCACCTCCCTCTCATTTTTCCTCGAGAATCTAAGGTGTGATCTAGGAATTAAATAATGACAAGATGGAAGATCCAAGATATGCCTTCGCACAAGCTGGAGATAAGGTCGTCATTAATAGGCTGACGGAAGGAGAGATCTACATCCGATTCGAAGTAGATTACCATCATTGTAATTTTCCCTTAGACAGGTTTTTTGAATGGTGATTTGAAACCACTTAGTTTAGCTTGCGAGGGAAGCTCGACGAGCCCCTCTTGTATAAATCTTTGTATTGTAAGAAAAGTAGAGGTTGGAGAGGTTGGGTAAATTGGAGAGGTGAGGTGGTGTTAGCGTCAGAAGTCACTCATGGATTGCTTGCAGGAGCTGAGCCTAACACCCATCAGTTTAATGTCATGATTTGTTTATAGAGGGATGATCAAATGGAAGTAAACTCAGGACATATCGTCTCAATTCCGAAACTAGGCTAGGAATGCATGAATGAGTGAGGTCTTAGATAAACTTCAAACAGTGAGTTGTAATAAGGGCGAGTAGGAGAAAGACTTGTATAAGAAGAGTGCAAGGGTCTGTTATAAGCATCAAGTTTTTAACAGACTGTGAGAGAAAGCATCTAAAGGAAAGGGCCTCTTACATCCAAATGCAGAAAACAAGAAAATACAATAACGCAACAATAAATCTTTTATCATGGCACCACTGCAACAACCCATGAGAATCAATTGATCATGAGCTCTCTGGTATAAGACGAAAACAGAGATGGAGCAAAAAAAATGTTTGTCATAAAACAAGAAATATCAAACACAGATGCATAACCCCAGAACCAGAATGGTCATGAAAATTTACAGTCGAGATCTTCGCTCTACCATCGATAGATACAAAAATGGAGAAAATGCCTACATATACTCAAAACAACAATAGAAACAAAACTGAGACGTTGCATTAAAACTTTGTGTCTGCATGGCTTCTGACAACCTGTGCCTACAATCTTTGAATAATCGTGCACCAAAGGCGGACGCAATTGAACTTCTGACAGCTCCGTGGGTGAATCAACATGCCTTTAATTCGTCGTCAGACTTTCTCATTATGGCGGAGACAATGTCTAACCACCACCAACTTCTTCAATAACTACTTCATTGGGATTGAGGATGGTCTGGCCAACTCGGCACCTCGGGGACGTGGACGGCCCTTCATGATGCCACCTGGATTAGCTGAATAGCCTAACGAATAGGCATGGAGGCCAGCGCGAAGAATGGGGCACACGACGGGGATAGTGGCGCCAAAGCTATGAGGACGAGGCATGAAGTAATGAGGGGTGAGAGAGGTTATAGGGGAGGCACATGGCAGGTGGTGAGCGGATGGTGAGATGGGGAAAGTACCACCTGGACTAAAGAGTGGAGAAGGAGAGATGACACATGGCAACAGGGGAAAGGTGGCTTCGGAGGATGGCATAAAAAGCGACACGATGGGGAAGGGGCCCACAGAGTTAAACGAAGAAAGGAAGTGGGAGTCTGGATCGCCTATGCACCATTGATTCGGGTGCTTTGATCCTAGCCGTCGGAAAGATGCACCCTGGATTTCGGACCCCCCCCTCTGCTTAAAGGTAGAAAGGCGGGGGGGGTCCAGAATTGCCTCGCGCGCCATTGATCCGGGTGCTACGATCATGGTTGTTGGAGAGATGCGCCCTGGATTCCAGACCCCCCCCTCCACTTAAAGGTAGAAAGGCGGAGGGGGTCCAGAATCCGATGCGTGCCATTGATCTGGGTGCGTGAAATCCTGTCGTCCAGATTTGCTTGACATTCGCCACAGGCGCGTTTGCATTCCAAACTTAGGACAAGTGGGTTTTTAACCCCTTCCTTCGTATTCTTACCCCCCTTACAAGAAATATCGCTAACAGGTGGTAGACTGTTAGTTAGGTCAGGTTATAAGGAGAGAAATGTAGAGAGCCGAGACTCAGTTGTAGCTCAGACTCCACCATTGTAATTTGGCATTCCACCATTAATAGAAAATGACAGTTTTTCCTGTTTTCAATTTCTTTGAAATGGATGTTGTGTTATGAAAGACATTTCCATGCATTTGAATTGTATATGAATTTTAGAAATTGTCTTCAAGGATAGAGATACAGTTTTGTATCCGAGACTGTGTTGAGTTAAGTCTGGTTCTCTAGGCTAAGTGCAAGGAGGGTGCGAAAGAGGGTGGAAACTTTGTAAGCTGATGCAAGGAGTGCATGTCTAAACTTAGTGGAGTGTAGAAGAAAATATTCCAGGAGGTCATACCAGGTTAATTCACAGACTCGGGGAGAAATTTCAAGGTGGTTAAGTACCTTGGAAAGAAAGACTGTGTGAGAGGGAGCACAGTTCAAAGTTATTGAACACTATGAAACGTTCTACCAGGAGGGAATCGAGCTAGTGCGAGCATGCATAAGCATAAAATTGTCAGAAGTGTTGGAATCCCTAAGAGAATCCTAGAATTGTTGAACATTCTGGTGAAGGAAGTCTTTGCAAAAGTGCATAGACAAAGGAAAGGAGATGCCTTAAACATTTCCATAAGGATAATGGAGAATCCATCAAGAAGCTTAGCCCAGCACAACGAGTGTGCCCAGGAACTGTCATTCCATCCTACAAAGCTCAGGAGGAAGAGTGATAAGTTTCCAAGAGGGCACGAAGACGTTCACAAAGAAACATGAACTTGGAAGGTTTTCAAGCCAAGCAAAGTCGTAGAACAGTCTGCGCAAAACTTTGCAAGGAGTGAAGAAGGAGTTTTGAGAATAGCCTAAGTCTTGAAAGAAGGATTTGTGCTAAGTGTTCAAAGGAGTTGAGGACTTATCAAAGCTATGAAAATAGAGAAATCACCCATTGTCGAGGAGGAGATAGGTGGCAGGAGATCGAGAGGTTCAGGAGCAATAACTTTGGAAGGTTTGCCGAGAGAAAACAAGGATCTTCCCAAAGTCGCAAAGAGTGATTTAAATCCAAGCCATGGATATGGAAGGAAACATGGAAGAGAGGCACGTATTTTGGAGGATGAATGTTGGACAACTGAGGGGGGGGGGGTGAATTAGTTGTAACCTTGCTTAAAAAATTATACTTATTTTAAACTCTTTCCAGATCACTCAATGACAATCACAATAATGTAGGGAAGTAATCAATAGACCATTCAGCATCATTCACACAAATGAGATACACAAAGATAGATACTTCCTGAGGAAACCCATAACGGGAAAAAACCTCTTCTTCTTTATATGATAAGTAATCTATACATTCTTTACATTATCATACATATGAGAACCAACTCATAATGAGGCTACAACCTTTGTTTTGCAAGCTTCTACTTGCTGAGAGCACCAACTCTCTGGATTCTCTAGCAGCAACTAGAAGGAAGCACCAACTTCCTGGTTTCTCTAGCACCCACTAGAAGGAAGCACCAACTCCCTAAGTGTTCAAGCACCAACTGGATGGAAGCACCAACTTCCAGTCACACAGGCACCAACCTGTATAATAGAGAACAACAATTCTCCCTTGCACCACCCTGCCACCCTGGTTTCTCTAGCTGCAACCAGATGGAAGCTACAACTCCCTTTGTTCAAGCACCCACTTGAACCTCTGAGGACAACAATCCTCCCTAGCACCTCCCTACCACCCTTAAATATAAATATTTTCTATTATGACTTATTACAGTGATATAAAGTTCTTCAAAATCACTATTCTGCTACACTAAGCTACACTGTCTACATCAATGTCTTCTGCACACTCATTGCGCTTTCTGTTCTTTTTCCTTTTATGCTTTATGCGCCCTATCCTTTCAATTCACCATTCCCCTTCTGTACATTTCTGCTGCTACGCTCTGCCTCCTTCTTCACCCCTCAATCACACCCAATATCCATGCTCATTTCTTCTTTATTTAACATTTTTATAGTCTATGTGCACCTTGTGCATGCAATCTGCTTCTTGCTCTCCCATCCTCTCCACCCCCGATATCCTCCACATCAGGGTGTTTTCTCCACTTCACTCTTCAAAAACTATCCCATCTCCTATGTGCCACGTTGTTCCTCTCTATTTTGCATCTCCTTCTCATTGTAAGTGTTATGCCTGATCATCATGGTAACTCTTCAGCTTCTCTGGCGGTTTCAGACACACATCCATCATCACTGGGTGTTATGACGAGATTCCTCAGCTTCTCTGGCAGTTGAGACTCTTCGTCTTCTCTGTCATAGACGAGCTCATCCTCTGGAAGAAACCATCATTTGTTTCTAGCAGTTACACTGTGAAGTGCAACAATATCCCTCGGATCTTATTCAAATTCATCTGCACCGTTGAATTGAATTCATTGAATCTTACATTCATTTCGCCATTTCGCACTTCGGCATTTCGGGATCCCCGTGGTAAAGATTTCGTTACTCTCCATGTCCTGATCCCCAAAACTCTGAAATGGAGCTTGTCTGCACTAGCTCCTTCCTCCATCTTCCACCGATGTAACCAATGGTTGTGACCACAGGCTGAGCCAAAACGTGTTTTTCATTTCAACATTTCGGTAATCCTGTTGTGTGGCATCTCGACTCTCCAAGTCGCGATCTGCGAAACTCCGAAAAAGGAGCTTGTCGCTTCAAGATTTTCTCTACAACTCTTCGACCATGTGACTACAAGAGGTGACTGAGCACTTATCCATATAGTTCTTTCATGATTTCACTTTTTATCACTTCGATGTTCCTATGGCGATGAGTTATTTATGCTCCATGTCCCAGTATCCGAAGCTCCGAAATGGAGCTTGGTTTCCCTAGCTCCAATCAATTTGGCATTTCGCATTTCTCCTTTTGTTATTCTTGCAATGAAGAGTCTCGTCACTTGGCTCTTCCAAATCCCGGTATCCGAAGCTCTGAAATGGAGTTGGATCAATGGTCCACACCCTAGATGATTCGACGGTCCAGATTTCTTCATGATTTCGCACATCGCGATTTTGGAATTCTTGACGTGAGATTTCTTGAAAACTCCACCTCTCGGTCTACGAAACTCTGAAATGGAGTCAGCTCAACTTTTTGACTTTTCACACTTCACAACTTCAGGATTCCTGTCGTGAGATTCCTTGACATCTCCAACTCCTGGTATCCAAACCTCTGGTATGGAGTCTTTGACATTTCGCGATTTCGCATTTCGCGTCTTCGGGTTTCGCAACTTCGGGACTCTTGTAGTAAGAGTTCTTGACATCCCCAACTCTTGGTATCTGAAATCATCCTCCTTTTTATGGGATTTCGGAGTTTCTCATTTCGTGATTCCATGACTCCTGATGATGAAGAGTCTTGAATCTTCCAACTCCCGGTATCCAAAACTTCGAAATGGATTTATTTCCCAGTCTGCAAAACTCTTTGTTTATGTGCCTATTTCAGGATTTTGGGATTCTGAATTTCGCAACTCCAGGACTCCTGTGTTGAAGAGTCTCAACTCTTGAATTCTCAATTTCCTAGTATGCGAAACTCTGAAATAGAGTTTACACTTCTAATCTTTCCATGTCATTATCCTTGCGTTGTTGATCTTCCTTTCATGCTTGTTTGTCATCAAATGAACAAGCACACTCTTGCATTCTGTGTGCACCATTGCACTTTCTCTTCTGAGCATATTACGTTATCCATGTTTTTCCATCGCTGCAAACTCTGATCTTGCCATCAATGACAAGCACACCTTCCTGATAAGCATGCCAACAATATCCCCCTTTGGCATTGATGGAAACCATGAACGACTGCGCTAATCTGTTTGGACCTCCAATTGTAGCATCTAGTCTGGACCACTCCTTTTCTCCCCCTTTGACATCAATGTCAAAGAAAACATGCTCCCCATGATTTGTTGCGTTATTTTTAGGAGGTATCAGATATTCAATCAATACAAAACTCCCCCTAACAGGAATGACTCTCTTAGGTGTGAGACGGGATGACACCCAACTTCTGTCGGAGATATTCAAATGGTGTCTTGGCTAGGGGTTTAGTAAAGATGTCTACAATTTGTTCTGTGCTTGGAATGTAATGAACCTAAACAACCTTATTGGTGACCTACTCTCTCAAAAAATGGTATTTTATGGGAATATGCTTGGTCTTGGAGTGGAATACAGAATTCTTGGACACAATGATGGCACTAGTGTTATCACAATGGATTTGGATCGGTGCAACGTATTTTACCTCCAAGTCTGCAAGTGTCTAAATCATCCATAATATCTGTGTGCAATAGATAGTAGCAGTAATGTACTCTGCCTCTGTAGTTGATAAATAAATGGAACCTTTCATTTTACTCAACCATGCTACTAATGAATCTCCTAAGAAGAACACACCTCCACTCTTGCTTTTCCTTTCATCCATGCAATTCGCCCAATCAACATCTGAGTAGGCTGATAATTGAAAATTCTAATTCTTAGGATACCATAGGCCATAGTTCATTGTTTCTTTCAAATATTTGAATATCCTTTTAATAGCTAGCAAATGACTATGTTTAGGTGCAGACTGATATCTTCCAACCATTCCAACAACATACATTATGTCTGGGCGAGATGATGTGATGTACGGTAGGCTGTCGATCATTGATCTATATGAACTTTGATCAACATCAGGTGAGTCATCATCCTTACTTAATTTACATCCAGTAACCATAGGTGTGCCCACGGGTTTAGAGTCTTCCATTTGAAACCTTTTCAACATTTCTCTTAGATATTTTTCTTGAGAAATGAACATCCCTTCAGACCTCTGAGTAATTTGCAGACCAAGAAAAAATGACAATTCACCTATCATAGACATTTCAAACTCAGACTCCATGGC
>ML778373.1:1402166-1412893 GCA_009831015.1 Picea engelmannii | reverse complement strand
ATAAGCATAAGCATCTTTTTCAAGCATCTTTATAAAAAAAACTAACTTTATAAAAACTAAATTTATAAGAAAAATACTAACTTTATAAAAACTAACTTTATAAGAAAAATACTAACTTTATAAAAACTTTCTTATTAACTAAACCAGAAACAACTTTAAACACAAAAATATATGCAATAAAGATTATTTGCAGTATTTTACAATGGACTGGGGTCGAAACATATTACAAACAAATTACTACCCTGACTCCCAATATCCTTGGATAATATCATACTCTAAAATATATCACTTGGAAATTGAAATTCTAAACAAAACATGTTGTCACTGTGGGACGCGTAGTTGAACATAATTTCAATATGATGTGGAGTTTGGCATTAAATGAATTCATTAAAAAGACTCGTTGTAACAATGGCTGTACTAATGTATCGAGTTGAATTGACATGGTGTATTGAGTAGAATTGACCATTCTGAATTTTTAGTGTTCAAACGCACATTTACTGTTCAAACGCGGAATGGAGAACATACGCGGAATGGAGAACATTTGCAACCATTTAGAGTTCTACTTAAACCATCCCATCCGCTGTGTGAAATTTCAGTATTTAAGAAGACGGTATTCTAGTTGATCATCCATTGGAATTGTTATAAATTTATAGAAAGGAAGTGATTATCAATTATGTGAGAAGGATATGGCAGTGGGCAGTGGTGGTGGTGGTGAGATTTCTTTAGAGAAAACTCCAACTTGGGCATTCGTAGTTGTTTGTTCGAGTTTTGTAATCATCTCCATACTTATTGAAAAGGCTATTCATCATGTTGGAACTGTAAGGTTTTGCCAACATATTCTTCAATTTAATATCTTCTATTTTGCACCAAATTTTGGCTTAATTGTATTTCGTATTCATCACCGTAGCACACTATTAGATTCACGCTCTATTCCCTAATTAGTAGGTCAATAATCAACGACCAGTATTTTCATTATGAGCATAGGTCTAGATTCCATAAGTCATTAGAAGAAATGTAAAATGATAGTTTTCATTATTTGAATCGAAGCTCATCTTCTTTGTTACTGTATTTTATAATCACAAAGTTTTATCACATTTCTGAGTTTATGTGTTAAACATAGCAATATGTAATTCTGCATCCATAAAACATTTTTTTAAATGTATTTATTCAACAGCAAATTGTGTGTATTTATTCAACAACGATTTTTTTTAAATGTGTTAAACATTTCTGAGCTTGCCGCAAATTGTTGTGCAGTCTGTGCACTACGCAGTTCGTTTAGTTGGTCCAAAGAGATTGACCTGTCTGTCTTTCAGGTGTTGAGAACCTAGACATCTATTGTTTTTAAAATGGGAAAAAGGACGGGATATAAGATGTAAGCATAAAAGTTTGTTATGCTGATTGAAATCGGATCAGAAGTTTGTGAGTTAAAACAATGAGACGTCAGAGTGTCACTTCGATTAGAGAAGGTAAGATATGATTCAGATTCACTCTCATAAAAAAGATATGATATGATTCAAAATCTCTATGGAAAATCTCTCTGCAAGACATGACTTTCCCATGATCTCAGTGGATGATCTGCACAACAGGTGGAGAGGATTAAACAACCCTGCAAATAAGTGTGGATGATCTTCACAGCAGGCAAAGAGGATGGAACAACTTAGGTAAAATAATGTGTGTGATCTGCATAGCAGGCTCATAAATAATTTTTTTTAAAAGAAAATTACAGATATAAACTGTGATTTTTATTTTTTTAAATCAAATTAATATATTTTCACATAAGCAGTAAACTGTTATTTCTTAAGTTTTAAATTATATATTCAATTATGCCAGTGAGTACAAGTGTGTAGTTTCATTTCATTTCATGTCTTAGAAAATAACCAACAAAATGTTAAACATGTTCATGTGTAATATCCAAATTTCGAGTTTCTAAATTAATAATTGTGAAAAACGGAGGCACAATTCGGCACTCGGGTTTCGATTACAAAAGGAATGTACTCAATACTATTCCACATTCCTTACATTATAATCTGTACATTCCTATAATAAGTTTGCTGTATTCCAAAAACCATTTGTACATTCCTTAGATTGTGCAGTGTAAGTGTGAATATCCAAGTTTCAAGTTTCTAAATTAATAATTGTGAAAAATGGAGGCACAATTCGGCACTCGGGTTTCGATTACAAAAGGAATGTACTCAATACTATTCCACATTCCTTACATTATGATATGTACATTCCTATAATAAGTTTGTTGTATTCCAAAAACCATATGTACATTCCTTACATTGTGCAGTGTAAGTGTGAATATCCAAGTTTCAAGTTTCTAAATTAATAATTGTGAAAAACGGAGGCACAATTCAACACTCATGTTTCGATTACAAAATCCAGACACAAAAACACGCACTTGAAAAGCTGAAAGCAGGTAGGTTTGTTTTACTTACCTATCCCCGACGCTCACGACCTCTCCACGACCCCTACGACCTCTGCAACCTCTCCACGACCTCTCCACGACCCCTGCAACCCCGCGACCTCCCGACGTCCTCTGTCCAACGATTACCACAGAGAGAATACCACAGATCTCACAACCACAGAGCAAATACCACAAATCGAATACCACAGAGCTCGCGACTACAGAGCGAATACCACAGAGCTCGCGACCATAGAGTGAATACCACAAATTTACGCTCACAGAGGCTAACAAAATTTTGTAAACATTGCAAAATCGATGTGTGGCTAATATATAAACCATCTTTCGGCCAAACAATAGTTCGGATGAAAGATAGTTCGGCCGAAAGATAGTTCGGCCGAACAATATTTCGGTCGAACTATCTTTCGGCCGAAAACTTATTACCAGAAAGAAAATATCCGGCTGACCAAATTTCTACACGTAAATCAAGGGGGCGGTTATTGCACCGTTCGATTTGAAATTTATTTTTTCGGCTGGAAATAGTATCTTTCGGCCAAAAAATATTTTTAGTTTGGCCGAAAAAAGGTTTTTCAAAATTTTGAAGACCTGATTGTCACGAAAGTGTAACCCACCTTCGTTATTCCACCCTATACACAATTACTAATTACCCAAACTCAAATGGATGTGTCAAATACAAATTACTTTGGAGATTTGTAATGAAATAACAACATTGCTCAAATTGATCTGCTTTAAAAGGCATGTTTGGCAATTGCAAGGCACACGGTTGTGTTGGCATAACTGTTCGAGTTAAAAAATTTGGGTGTGCATCATGACAGATATTGTAAAGTTAATGTGGCATTTTATTTTGATAGATGAATGATTGTTAAGGTTAGTAAACTCCCTTGGTACCCAATTCATTAAGGAAGAAAGATGATTCCACTAAATATTTCAATATTGTCTCTTATCATAGACTTTATCCATGTAGTGCCAAGTAAAATTCTACTGAAGTTCATGAAAGGTGCTTGATATAACAGTGCTACCAAATTATTTCACTTAGAGAAGCGAGATGCAATATACATCCCCAAGAGGAGTGGGGGTTGTAAGGTGCAATCAACATCCTAAGAGAGTTTGTGATGGAGATGATAAATCAACTCATGTATGTGTGTGTCTGTGAATGGGATGCATTGATTAGTGTCACAGATCCATCTAAACCTAGGTCTGATCTGTGGTGTGAACTCCAGATATGTAACCTTAAGCTATGCAAGCATGAGATGCATATTAGTGCTTATGCTAGTTTTGTAAGTCTAGGCGATAAGTGCAATATTAGTGTCTGAGATTTTCCCTTGATCAGAATCAAGGTAAAACGTGTATGGGTAGTTTTTTATATTTATATATATTTTGATGTTTATTGAGTAGTAGCAGGTAATAAACAAAGTTCATTTTTTTTTAACATCTTATAAATGGAATGGATTAGCAGTTCCAATATTTCACGTATCCACTGAAAACAGATAGTCAAAGGATCAAACATCGTAGAGAAGTCAGATTAAGGTGGTAAACATAAATAGGCACATGACCTTCTTACAAGAGTTTAATGATTTCCCATATTATAGCTTAGTTTTAGTGTGTTAGCTTAGGCATTAGACTATTTAGAGTAGGCGTGGTGAAAGTAGAGTTTAATGATTGCCCATATTATAGCTTAGTTTTAGTGTGTTATCTTAGGCATTAGACTATTTAGAGTAGGCGTGGTGAAAGTAGAGTTTAATGATTGTCCATATTATAGCTTAGTTTTAGTGTGTTATCTTAGGCATTAGACTATTTAGAGTAGGCGTGGTGAAAGTACACAAACCAGAGGAAAATGTGGTATCTTTGGAGGATAACTCATAATCAAAATGTCTACATGTCCTTTGGGGGTTCTCATGGTCCAAGTGTATGCCCTATTCATTTAAATGAAAAGGGAGAGTGGTTATTACATGTATTTTGTGTTATCATTGGATTGTGATGGTTAGAGTGAGTCACCGCACTCTATGGATGGGAAGGGAGGTAAAGTCGTCAACTATTTTTGAGAGGAATTGGGAAAACTAGGGCGAGGGGCGTAGGCCTCTAGATGGATTAAAAATTAATGTATATCTGAGTGTGTAACTTAGGGTTGGAGATTGATTTTAGATGGTGAGTTCTCTTAGGTATTTAACAACAAATAGAAATGACAACGAAGTGAATAACATAAATAACAACTAAGCTATGGTTTATTGAACTCTTTTTGTTATGCTGATGGCTTCTTTCAAGGAAAGAAAGAGAGCTTGAAATAGAAGATGATTCAATCTAGTTTATTCATTTTCACTACAAATACAATTCCAAACAATGAGCACCAAGCATTAGGTTTATTCCCTTTTTGCTTTGGGAACTAGCTTTCATTGTTTCTTTAAGTAGTAAAGGTTCCTAACTAGATGTGAGAATAATAAAAAGGTCTAGTAGATTGATGAGAACGCATAAAAAGGTCTAGCTTTCAATTTTATCATAAAAAGGTCTAGTAGATTGATGAGAACACATGGTTTCCCTACTCGATATATGATAAACCAAAGCCTAACATCTATTATTTTTGGTGGCTTATTCTTGTTTGTTTTGCCACATATGAAATATGTCGTTCAAAAGTTAAGAACTTAGCCCTCTATAGAAATAGCCGTGCATTGTGGCCTTCATTTCTAATATTGAGGTCTGCCTTGAGATGTTGAAGGTGCATATCATTGGGTTTTGGATGGTCCTCCATGGTGTTGGAATTGGGTGTAACAATCATTGTTTATTTTTCTTAACAAGGATTTAGTCATATTTCCCACCATTACCTTATAGCCTACGAGCAAGGCAATACTTCACACTCGACTTCATGGTCAAGAATGACAGGTCTGCAAGATGTTGGATCTAGGTGCAACGATCATTAATCATTTTGCTTGATGAAGATATAGCTATATTTCCACCATTAGCGTAGCTTATGAGTGAGGTTGGACTTATTTAGCAACTCTTCACAACTCAACTTCATGTTTGAGAATGGTAGGTCTCCTAACTTATTGCATAGACAGATCCTTTAGAGTTAATTCCATTGGTAAGTCTATTGGTGACCTCATTCCATGATTGCCTAATATGCATGAGGGTCATTTATATGAGCTCTTTAAGTGAAAGTTCCATTCTAATTAGGATGGAGAAAGTTGTAGGTATTTTGAGTTTGTGGAGATGAGTGGATTCAACTTCCTCCAACAACCCAATGATCACTTATGCATCATAATCAAGTTCCACCAGCTTGCATCAACATATTTAACAACCTATTGTTTTCTTGTGAGTTTCCTTCCACTATCAAGCTATGAAGTTGAAGTTATATTTATATCAATGTTCAAATGTGTTGAATTCTTGTAGTCTATTCAGTTATTGTAAAGGGCATAATGGGATGGATCCCTTTAAGTCGTCTAATAGTGATTTCACATTTTTTTAACAAAATTGAATTCTTTTGTTTTGAAAGGGGATTGTGATCAAACCATCTAGTAGAGAAATACAAAATTTATAATGTAAGATTGTCTTAAGGACTTCAAAGTTCTTCAAAATTTCAATATAATTGCTTCTTGTTTGCACTATTTTTGGAATTGTAGCACTAGAGCTAGCTACCTAGCCTTGTATATAGCCTTAAATATTGTTCTACTAAATAAATATCTTGTAGAGCACCAAAAATTTCAAAGATTATTGGGTCTTTTTATCTCTTAGACACTTCTGAAAGAAAAAGCCCAACCTTTAGTGAGAGGGAAAGCCTAAGGAAACTATTAAGTGGGTCACTAGCTGACACCTATATGACTTACTCCTCCTGGGCTTGGAATGGCTATTAGGTCTTGATATTGATATATATATATATTTTTAAATACCTACACAACCGTCGCAATTGCGACGTCTTTCACTCTCTTCCCGTTGTTATTGCCACGTCCAGCCGTTGCTCTTGCCACCTGCTGGACATCGTTCTTGCCATGTCCAAGAGTGTCTCTTCCATAGCAACCACATCGGATCTGATACCTCGTCCCATCGATCTTGCCACCTTCAGAATGTCTCTCTTCCCACCTCTAAAACGTCACTCTTGCCACCTTTACAATGTCTCTCTTGCCACCTTAAGAATGTCGCTTTTGCCACCTCTGGAACGTCTCTCTTGCCACCTTTATAACGTCCCTCTTACCACCTTCAGAATGTCTCTCTTTCCACCTTTGAAATGTCGCTCTTGCCATGTCTGAAACGTCCCTCTTTCCACCTTTAGAATGTCTCTCTTGCCACCTTTGAAACGTCTCTCTTGCCACGTTTGAAACATCCCTCTTGCCACATCTACTACGTCGGTATTGCCATAACCTAGACGTCAGTCTTACGATGTCAATATGTGGTTGGAAAATCCAATTTATGATGACACGTGGTGTCATATAACATCGCAATAAAGACGAAAACTATGTCATCGGAAAAACGACGTCCCGTGAAATGACGTTTGAGGGGGTCCGAGGTTTGTCGTTATTCCAACAATAGAAAGTGGCAATTACATCAAACGCGCCATCGGAATTTGACCCAAATGCACTAGTGATAATATGCTTCCCCCTGTCATTCCCCTTGTCAGGTTTTGATTTAGAGTCAGAGCATGCATCCAATTCAGAAGCCTTCAACTCGACTACCAGTGACTTCTTGGCCTGACACTCACTTGTGTTGTGAGTGGAGCTCTTATGGAACTCACACCACTTCCCCGTGTCTCTGAACAAACCATTCAATTGGAAAAGCACCGAGCACATTTTTTGAAAATGTTTTGAAATATTAATGAAGTCATTAAGTGGAGGCATGCTTATATTATTGTAAAAGGACCTTGAGCGATCCGCTATAGTCCATAGTAGATAGGAGCCTTTATGTGTAATGGATGTAAGTAAATAAAATTTAATGCTTAGATTAGACAGTTTAGAGCGTAAGAGGGAGAATGAGATATAGACACCCTTGTAATGTATCCTTTGTAACATTATCATTTTCAGTAATAGAGAGCATACAGAGCTAAAGCAGAGAAAATGTGTTTGAAAACACCCATGTACAGTGAGTTGAATTAATAGAAGGAGCCTTAATTCAGACTCATGGAGTTATGGTTATTTTCTATATGCGTATGTTGAATGGTTTGTTCAGGGTCATTTACTCTTTCTTTTTTACACATTTTCTTTTATGCTGTGTATGAATGATTTCTTGTTAAATGTCTAAAATCTGAGAAAGAGAAAGAGTAAGGGAAATGAGTTTCAATTGTTTTTCTATCTGAGCGAGAGTTCTTGCAAGGAGTGCAGTTGAATTGTCTACAAGGAGTGCATTGATAAAGGGTTCAAAGGCTTGTCTCTGAAAGCTCATATAGGATATCTTTTGTTCTCATTTTCTCAGAAGTGTAGTTAGGCACTGGAGCCATGCAAAGTGTGAGTAGGCCGAGAATAGTTTCAAGGTTTGTAAGACCTGGAGGACTATTGAGAGACTACTGCCGCAAGGAGTGTGCAGAGTCGAAGGACTTCAATTCTTTGAAGTAAATGAAGAATTTTCTACAAGGAGTGTGTGCAGGAGTCTTCTTTAAGACTTAGAGTTGGAGAAAGCTCAGGAGGGATGTAGTCTTCACAATTGTCGAAGAAAATAACATAAGTTTGGTTCCTTGAGGCGTTGAAAGGAGGCGTCACAATTTTGTGTTGCAGGTGGTTAAGTTCCATGGAAAAACACTTTGTTTACGAGTGCAGAAGTTCTTGAAGGGAAAACAGACGGTCGGAATTCTCCATGGAGAATTCTCTAAGTCCTGTGAGCCGTCAGATCTCGCAGAGGAGCAAGGAGGTTACAGGGTTTTGTTCTAAAGCACAAGCCCAAGGGAAACCAGAGCCATTGATCAATATCAATGTGGACCATTGGATATAACCCTGAAAGTTCATTTCAGGAATTTGTGGGTTGAAGTACCGAAGCTTCGACGTTTGGATTCGCGAAATTGCGAAGTCCAAAACCCCGACAAGGAAGAAATTTTCGTAGTGGGGGTCAGTACTTGGACACATGTCGGAGTCCAAGCATTTTGGCATTTCGAGGTTTCATGAGCAGGAGAACTGAATTCCTTGTAGCGAGATTGGCGAAGTCGCAAAAGGTGAGTAGCGAAGTGGTGAGTTGTGATAAGTGCTTAGGCACATTGGAAGTTCAGGTCTCGGAAGGTGAAGAGTTGAATATTTGGGAGGAGAAGTTGACAATTCATGAGCTCCGAGGTTCTGAAATCACGAGAAACATGACCACATGGTTTGGTCAAAAGAAGGTTGGAATTGAGGTTTCGTGTTCGATTGCATGAGATCAATTCGTAAGGACCCGTGGAGAAGCATCATTTTGTGTGTGTTGGATTCCCCGAAGAGGAATCGAAGAGTCAATCTGAATCAAGGGTGGAAAGTAGAGCGATCCTGTAGTAGACTACCGACCCAAGGGCCGATAGGGTCTGCGTCTGCATCATTATATAAACAAGGCTCTGCTTGGTTGAGGGTGAAAACTGCTTGGGCCATGGTTTATAATGAAAAGAAAGAATATAGTAAAGGCTCAATACTGCAAGCAAGGGCATGAGATGCAATCAAAATTTAATGCCAAAAATTGTCCTTTTTTATATCTTTTAGTCTACTTGGTGTGAAAAAGGGGTAAAATTGTGCCAAATAGACGTCTTTTCAAATCCAATTTACGAGTGTGAAAAAGACAAGTTCACTTGGCTATCTTTTCCATTTTAGATAGTGAGTTGGAAAAGAGATTAACTAAGACACATGATCTTTCAAATCCAATTTTAAAAAGTGTGAAAGGGACAAATCACTCAAAGATCTTTTCAATTTTTAATAACGAGTCGGAAAAGTGCTTAACTAAGAATTGTTTTTAGTTTTAATCAACATGTAAAGGGGGAGGCCAAGGTTCCAATCCCTACCTTCTACCGAAAGTCAGTATCCTGTGGATAACTGACAAAATCTTGGGAAAGCCTAAATCTCTCCAAGTTGAGGAGGAGAAAGTGCTAATGGAGTACATAGTCTCTGTTATGGTTCAAATAATGTCTCTTCTTGGAAAATACACATGTGAAGGCATTGGATACCCCATAAGACCATCCCAATCAAAGGGAACCTCGTCAATACTTGGAGGGAGAGAACTCGAGAAGAGTAAAACTCGATCTTTTTCAGAAGGTGAAGTAATAGAAATGCTAAGGACATGGCATAGAAGGTATAGAACCAGAACCAGAAGATTGAGATTGACCAAAAATTGCATTGGCATGACCACTTCCTTAGACTTTGTTGAAAATACTAATACAACTGAGAGGGGGGGTGAATCAGTTGTTTATAAGCTTAAACAATTTACACCTTCTTAACAATTATTAATATTTCTTCATGTGTTATCAAGCAACATACARCATATGGACAGTAAGAGTAAAGATCATCAGTCACACATAAAATACACACAGAGACAGATTTTCACGAGGAAACCCATAAAGGGAGAAAACCTCTTCTTCTTCGAAATGATAGGCAGTCTTTTTCAGTTCTCTACATCATCTATAATTGAGCACCAACTCAATGTGAGGCTGCTACCTCTGTTTTACAAGCTACAACTTGTTTGAGAGCTCCAACTCTCTGGTTTCTCTAGCACCCACTAGAAGGAAGCACCAACTCCCTGAGTATTCCAACACCAACTGGATGGAAGCACCAACTTCCAGTTACACAGGATACAACCTGCATAACAGAGAACATCTGGTCTCCCTAGCACCACCCTGCCACCCTGGTTTCTCTGGCCACTACCAGATGGAAGCTACAACTTCCTGTGTTCAAGCTCCGACTTGAACCTCTAAGGAAAATAGTACTCCCGAGCACCTCCCAACCTCCCTACAATATTAATGGTTAAATATACATTCAACTTTACAGATAAATCAGTTCTTACCAGTCTTTCTTTATTCTTTAATTCTGGTCTTCTGTTCACTGTTCTTCTACTCTTCTCTTATTCAACAGGTCTGCTCTATATCATGTCTTCTGTCATTCTGCTCTGCTTCTGTTCTGGTTCTGCGCAGTTCCTTCACTACTTACTATACCTCTGCTCATCTTCTTTTTCTTACTAATTACACATTTTTCCTTCAGAATGATCAAAAACAATTCGGTCTTCATCATTTTCTTTTATATTGCATTCCTTAACGATTCCACTTCCCCTTCCAATTGAAGATCCAACGAAATTTGTCTTGGCAACTGAAACGCTAACCAATTCATCATTCTCAGTCAGTTTCACTTAACGGATTTACAACTGAAGTGTTAATATGTGAGTAAGAACA
>ML778373.1:1370471-1394370 GCA_009831015.1 Picea engelmannii | reverse complement strand
AGTGTTCTTTGCACTTTGAAATCGCGATCCCCGATTCTCCGATGAATTTATCTCTCTCGCAGCTTCTACAGATCTGACGGTCCTGGTTCTTTCGGGAGATTTGGATGGGATCCAACGGTCACTGAATCTTCTTCCTTTTTCCTTTGTAAGCTCTTGTTGTGCGCATTTTCTTCAAGGTTGTTCCTCCTGAGATTTTACTTCCAAATCCCCACAGGGTTTTATCCTTCTTATCCTACTGTCTCTACTGTTGCCATTAATGACAACAACTATCACTGCATTCTATCCACTGAATTTTCCAACAGACTTGTCACTCTCCAAGAGAAGAGTGGGGTCTATAGAATATTTCATCGATAGGACCACTTCCTCAACCATTGGTTGAATAGGATGTTACACAACAAGGTCAAGAGGTGCATCACCCCAAAAAATAGGAGTGTTTTTTGTTGAAGATTACATCGACGTGACCGTTGGTTGAATAAGATGCTAGACAACAAGGTCAAGAGACACATCACCCCTGAGCATAGGAGAGGCGTCGGTCGAAGATTGCATCGACACAACCACAGGTTGAACGATATGTGAGACAACAAGGTCAAAGGATGCATCAACCCCTAAAGGAAAAGGGGTGTCATCTGAAGATTACTTCAGCATGATTATTTTATCAACCAAGGAAGGAAGAGAGTGTTGTGAAACCATAGATGCCTCAGAACCTGAAGGGACGTTAGGTGAGCCCCAAGATTCTGGTATCCCAACAGTAACAGGACATAAATGAGTAAGGTGACTTCCTTTGCAAGTCCTGTAAAGGAATCTAGGATTTCGTCTGAGACGTCTAGGTTTCTCAATCATATGAATGCCCCCAGCATGACTTGAAGTGGCTGGTGACATGCTCCCAGCATGACTTGCAGAGGCTAGTAGATAATCTCCAACATGACTAGCAGAGGTTGGTGATGAATCCCCAACATGACTAGCAGAGGTTGGTGATGGATCTCAAACATGACTAGCAGAGGTTGCTAATGAATGTGCAGTGTGACTAGCAGTGACCAGACACATGCCCCCAGCATGACTTGCAGCGGATGGTTGCAGGTATTCAACATGACTCACAGAGGTTGTAGACCAATCTCCAATGTGACTAGTAGAGGTTGGTGATATAATGCCAGTATGACACTCAGTTACTGGACTCGTTGCCCCAACATGACTTGCAGCGGTTGGTTGCAGGTCTTCAACATGACTCGTAGAGGTTGTCGACCAATCTCCAACATAACTAGCAACAATTGGTGATATAATTCCAGTATGACATGCAGTGACTGGACTTGTTCCCCCAGCATGACTTGCAGCAGTTGGTTGCAGGTCTTCAACATGACTCATAGAGGTTGTCAACTGATCTCCAACATGACTAGAAATGGTTTGTGATATAATTCTAGTATGACACATAGTGACAGGACTTGTGGAGGTACTGAATTGTGGAATTTGAGTCGAATGTGCAAGGAAAGATTGATTTTGAGAAATTGTAGGCTAGGAAGGATGCTAGTTTACACCTTGTCCCTGTTCAGCAGGATAGCATCCTCCTCCATACTGATTCATAAAGGGTTGTAAGGGAATCGACACTGAGGAAGCCGCTTGTGAAGAGAAAGTGACATGATAAAGGTTACTCATGTGAGGATGTATGTTTCCCCCAGATGAAGTAACTTGGTGAGGGGGGTTGCCCATACTATAAAAGTAATTCCCCTCGGATGAAACACCAGAGGGAAGATGGAGGTCATCCATGGGAAAAGTGTTCGTAGGCACCGACATAGTGGAAGAAGGATAAGTGGATGGAGTGTAACACATGGAAGGATTTCTTAATTGGGCACTTACTTCTCCCATAGTCGATTCGTAGGAAGGAATATTCCAACCTCCTACCATCAAAGGTGTCTAAAGGATATGACTCCTACCAAATGGAGATGGATAAGAAAGATGCACCATGCCCCTTGACCCAAAAATTGTATTCGCACAAGGAGGAAAGATAGAGGATGGAAAGTGCGAATACATATCAAGCATACCATGAGAACAATGAGTAGAGACCCAAGGCTTGGACTGAGTATTATAATTTTTCATATGATAATGCAAAGCGAAAGGATGCATCCCCATGAAATGAGTGGACATAATTGGAGGGGTAGATGTAAATGAGGGAGAAAAAGGAACTCTATTGTCCATGATAATGAAGACTCAGTATAGACTCCTAAGGCCAACTAGTAATCAAAGAGCATACCAAAAAGTCAAACGGCTAATATGCATGCAAACGGGCTAAAGTGGTTGAGTGGCCTCCCTCAGTAAAGAAGGTATGCCTCATCCAGGAAATACCTAAGACCCCCTGCTAAAGTTTGGAGGTAACTGAATCAGTTATAAGGGCCCTCGTAGGCTTAACAACTAGTTGCTCAGATCCCCTCGAAGAGGTAATCTTCCATAAAGGTTGTGTGTTGTCTGACCCCTATCTGACTCGGGATAAAAGTAAAATAACCCCTGCAAGTAACCTATGAGAAACCTAAGTCAAGAAACTAATCAACCATTGTATAACCGATGCACAGGCGAACAGTCATAAGTCTGGATTACCGTATGGGTAGGGTAGCAAAGCCCAAAACCTTGAAAGTACCACCTATCATAGAGGTATGGATACTAGAAATATCCCCAAATACGAATAAATCCACAAAACATCTCTGACGCTAGGTGAGTATCGAGGGGTTATCCCTTCAAAAAAATTCACGCGACCTCGTGCTTAACTCCGGTGTGAGTGGAGCCTCCTGATATTACCAATTATGGAATGGATTTATCAACTCTTTGTCTTAGACACATACGTTGATTTAATTGCCTTGGAGAAGTTTACTCACAAAATCCTATTCCAAGGCACTAAATCGTAGGCTAGTTTGTGCACCCTAAAGAATAAAAATGTCACTAATCAATTTTAGATTAAAGCGTAAATTTTATTTGCCATGATTACTCAAAAAAGGTATGAAAATGAAACTCATGGTGTTATGACTCTGTATGAAAAATAAAAATAGATATAATGAAAAGCCTAACTTTAACTTTTCAGTGAATGATATGATAATTAAAAATAGTGCAATCTTCAATTTTAACTTTGCAACTCAGAAGTAAAATGCAATCTTTCACTAAATGTTCTAAGCTAATGATAAAGGTTCCAAGACAAAAATACCATCCAATGAAAAATACCTTTTTTTTTTTTCAATATATTAAAAAGAAAATGCATGAACTGATATGCAACTTGATATATAACTTCTACTTTGTATAAAAGAAATCACTTGAGAAAAATACCAAGTAGCTAAGAAGACAACCCAACTACCAAGGACAAATAAAATACATAAAACAAGGAGAAAGACGCCGCCCAAAAATTCAACTCCAAACAGGTGTCCTATCATCCCAGATAATCTCAACAGGCACCACATAGACTTAAGAAGGCTCAGTGATCCTCAAAACCTACCCAACAGTCACTAAAGCAAGCAAGGAAGCAAGGGGAAGTGGTATACGCGATTGTTCAACAGAAAGGGGCATATATACTTCTCTTGCAGTGGGACACCAAGCATGCATATGCAACTATCAGGGTAAAAAGTGCGTATAACTTTTAAAACAAGTTTAGGCAAGGGTAAAAGGATGAAAAAATCAGACCCAAAGTGAACAGACTTTGTCCAACTGTGATACTATAAGAAACACAAAGGAAAAAGAGCAATGTAAGAAGAAAAAATACTTCAACCGTTAGAAGGAAGATCTATCCCTAGCGGAGTCGCCATTTTTGTTACAAGGGAAAAAATCTCTATGGCCAAGGGTAAACCACAAAATTCAGGTATGACTGTAGAAATAAACTCAATTCCAACATGTTCTATATAAACTAATGTTCAATATGAGGAAGAAGCCTACCTCGATCCAATCGTTTGATGTTGTTCCACCGTTGAGTAGTTTGACCCAAAGCTTTATACCTGCAAGAAGTTCTCAACAAACAAGCGATGCAAGTATATAGTGACAATATATAAAATGCGTTAGCACATAAGATAGCACAATCAATTAATAAACATTACAAACATGCCCATGGATAATAATAATATATTTGCAAGATATCGATAGGATGGGAAAGGAGTATTTCTATTAATAATTAATCAACAGAAGTATCAACATTACAGACTTCTGTGTCGGCATGATTCGAAACCAAGAAACCAAGTTCCTTCTAACTGGGCCTCCACCACTTCAATCCTCCACCGAAGGCAAGATGATAGCAAATAAGTAATGAGGTCCTCTCAACAATAAGGAAAGAGCTTGGGGGGATGAACATTGCATTCAAACTTGAGGGACAAAGGGATTCGGAATCAATATGAAGTAATTTTTCTAGAGTAACTTTGCTCTCAAAGTTGAATGCTTTCTCCTTATTTTTCCATAGCTCGCAATTGTGCTTTTATAGCCTCCAGAATGCAACTGAAGGGCCGATTCGAAATGTTTCCAGTATATGGAAGGCCAAATATTAGAGATCTTTGTCGTGACATGGAAACCCGGCCTCATTTTGTATTTACTGGCACAAATCCCGATATACACAACCTATAGTGGAGCATCAAGCGTATACCCATATTGCAAAGAAGTTAGGGAGTGTATATGTGGAAATATATATATATATTTTTGGCTCTGGATTTATCAAAAAGGGGTTGATAAGTCTGCATAGGGAAATGGAAAAAGGCCCTCTGTGAAAGATAACAATGGTGAGGAAAATCTTGCTATAACAAATGCCCCCTAATGTGTGAGATTAAAGGAGTATCTGCGATGGCCGAAATACATTATAAATAACCCAGAAGTGGAGTGCTAGAGAACCAGGTGGAAGAAATCAATTGCTCATTACATTATTTACTAACTTTGCATACATGGATGCCAAGAATACTAATGCAGATCCATGTGGAAAATATACCAGGAAGAGTTCATGGCCATGAGTAGGCAAGTATAATGCAGTTACATGCCAATAGTTGTCATAGTCATGAACAAGGCCCAGTGAAACCAGTCTCAAAATCAATCTGAACATATATGTATACTATGGAGTACACTTTAATCTCCCATGATCGTTGAAGTCAAATAGGTAATGGTCCAATGAAATGAAAGCAACAACTCAGGAAAGTTGCGCCCACAAAGTGATGTCTTCAAGTCTTCAATACAATTCACCACTGGTGCAAGTCTACATCATGTGAATAAATGAGTTGAGGTCGAACACGATGAGACATCGTTTGATTACCAGTCTTTGAGGTATACTGTTAACAAACGTGATACATCCTACCAATGATGAAAGTAGGTATCAAGGCACCGAGTACATCTCTACAAATGTAAATAAAGGAGATGGTGTCGAACACTTGAGAGATCCATTGATGTATTTCCATCTTTCAATGGCAAGAAAACCTGCCACTAATGACTGCAAGCCTCAAAGTACTCATAAAACTCTAGGTCTCATATCCAAAATACATGAGCTGAAGTCGATGGAAAGAGACCTAATCAAAGGAGAGCAATAAGACATCTCTCATCGGTCAGCACGGGCAACAAAGCAGGAGCTTCATGATTTGGTGGAGATCATACGAAGAACATGTTCATGAATGAACGACCATTTGCATCTTTCACGTGTGCAAAATGTAAGCAGTACACGAAAAAGACCCTTTGAATAACAACCAATGATGAAAACTGCTAACAAATGTGAGGAAACCACCAATAAGGCTAATGGCATCCAAGACACTGCATGAATCCCAAAGTGTGAATAGATGTCTTGTTGTTGAACACAAGGGAAACCACCCAGTCAACGACCCATGATGAAATGTCGATTACTGGGTTCAAGGTTACCTACCAATGATGAAAGTAGGACTAGGGTGCATCATAAGACCAAAGTATCATGTGATTCTGAGACAAATTGAGGGTATGGCCGCCATGCAAAGTCACGATTTCCAAGGAGTGGCTGACACAGGTTGATAGACTTCCTTTGAATAAGAGCATGAGACATATAGTGGACTCTGGCAACATAGAATTAATGATGTGACAACTAGATACATATGGCATCCATAATGTTCTCTATAGTGATTGGAAGATTAACTAGATGGTAGAGAAAATGCTGTAACAAGATCAACCTCCTAAGGCCATGCTAAACCCAAAATTATGATGACGCAAGGACTCAATAACTTTGTGCTATGTTCAAAGGCGACATGACTGCTGCCAATTACAATATAGTACTCCCTTTCCGCCCGTCATTTTTTTGTTTTTTCATAAAGAGTGAATGCTATGATACAGAGGAGGGAATGAGTTTTGCAAGTAAGAAAAACTAGTTCCAGCAGTGGAACATACCTATGCTTAATGAAAGGAAATGCATGTGGGAGATCGACACTCAGGGTGATATTCCTTCCGGGGTATAGGGTGTCAAATTGCGAAGGATATAAACAAGGCTCTTCTTGGTTGAGGGTGCAAACTGCTTGGGCCATGGTTTATAACACAAAGCGAGAACCAAATAAAGGCTCAATACTAGAAGAAAGGGAATGAGATGCAATCACAATTTAATGCCAAAAAATGTCCTTTTTTATATCTCTTAGTCTACTTGGTGTGAAAAAGGGGTGAACTTGTGCCAAATAGACATCTTTTCAAATCCAATTTACGAGTGTGAAAAAGATAAGTTCACTCGGTGATCTTTTCCATTTTTTATAGTGAGTCAGAAAAGAGCTTAACTAAGACTCATGATCTTTCAAATCCAATTTTAACAAGTGTGAAAGGGACAAATCACTCAACGATCTTTTCAATGTTTTATAACGAGTCGGAAAAGAGCTTAACTAAGACTCATTTTTAGTTTTAATCAACATGTAAAGGGGGAGGCCAAGGTTCCCATCCCGACCTTCTACCAAAATTCAGTATCCTGCGGATAGCTGACAAAAGCTTCAAAAATCCCAAAGCTCTCCAAGTTGAGGAGGAGAAAGTGATAACGGAGTACATAGTCTATGTTATGGTTCGAATAATGTCTCTTCTTGGAAGACACATATGAGAAGGCATTGGATACCCCATAAGACCATCCCAATCAAAGGGAACCTCATCAAGACTTGGAGGGAGAGAACTCGGGAAGAGTAAAACTCTCTCTTGTTCAGAAGGTGAAGTAATAGAAATGTTAAGGACATGGCATAGAAGGTGTAAGAACCAGAAGATCAAGATCAACCAAAAATTGCATTGGCACGACCTCTTCCTCAGACTTGTCACTCTCCAAGAGAAGAGTGGGGTCAATCGAATATTGCATCGATACAACCACTTCCTCAACCATTGGTTGAATAGGATGTGAGAAAACAAGGTCAAGAGGTGCATCACCCCAAAAAATAGGAGTGTTTTCGGTCGAAGATTGCAATGGTGCAGTCATTGGTTGAACAAGATGCAAGACAAAAAGGTCAAGAGACGCATCACCCCCGAACATAGGAAAGGTGTCGGTCAAATATTGCATCGAAATGATCGCAGGTTGAACGGGATGTGAGACAACAAGGTCAAAGGATGCATCAACCCCTAAAGGAAAAGGGGTGTCACCCGAAGATCACATCGTCATGATTTTTGTATCAACCAAAAATTGAACTGAGTGTTGTGAAACCATAGATGCCTCAAAACCCGAAGGGCCCTTAGGTGAGCCCCACACTTCTGGTATCCTAGCAGTAACAGGACACAAACGAGTAAGGTTAATTCCTTCACAAGTCCTGCAAAGGAATCTAGGCTTACGTCTAAGATGTCTAGGCTTATCAATCATATGAATTCCCCTAGCATGACTTGAATTGGTTGGTGACATGCTCCCAACATGAATTGCAGAGGCTAGTAGAAAATCTCCAACATGACTAACAGAGGTTGGTGATGAATCCCCAACTTGACTAGCAAAGGTTGGTGATGGATCCCCAACATGACTAGAAGAGGTTGGTGATGGATGTGTAGTGTGACTAGAAGTGACCAGACATGTGCCCCTAGCATGACTTGCAGTGGATGGTTGTAGGTCTTTAACATGACTCACAGAGGTTGTCGACCAATCTCCAACATGACTAGCATAGGTTGGTGATATAACGCCCGTATGACACGCAGTGACTGGACTTGTGCCCCCAACATGACTTGCAGTGGCTGGTTGCAGGTCTTCAACATGACTCGTAGAGGTTGTTGACCAATCTCCAACATAACTAACATCAGTTGGTGATATAATGCCAGTATGACACGCAATGACTAGACTTGTTCCCCCATCATGAATTGCAGTGGCTGGTTGCAGGTCTTCAACATGACTTGTAGAGGTTGTCGATCGATCTCCAACATGACTAGAAGTTGTTGGTGATATAATGTCAGTATGACACATAGTGAATGGACTTGTGGTGGTATTGAATTGTGGAATTTGAGTCCAAGGTACAAGGAAATATTGATTTTGAGAAATTGTAGGCCAGGAAGGATCCTAGTTTACACCCTATCCCTGTCCGGTAGGATATTATCGTTGGAAGATTGGTTGTTGTCATTGATGTCAACCCTAGTCATGGGTTTTGGACCGCAATATTGATAAAGGAATTTGGACATGAAGGGAAATGCACATGCATATACAACACCCATGAATGGATAGTGTACATCATTTTTTTTTCGGTGGTATGTGGAACGTCATGTGGATCCTCATGGTTGAGGAGAAATGAATTTTTGAAGATGACAAAGTGAATTGAAGAATGAAGTACATGTAGGCCCTGAAGATAATTAAAGAAAGAATTACAAAATAAGAAAGTGTCAGGTCGGACCTAATGTTAAACAGAAGTGACATAAATGGTATAAATAAACATTATTATACATTCATTTGATATAATTCGAATTTCAGAGGAAATAAGAAGTAAAAGAAAGCTGGATTTCAAGGGAGGATGAATTCTTTTGGTGATGTGTTCTAAGGTATGTTATTTTCAAGTCATCTTACTATTTTTGCTATAACGTTTTTTTCTAGAACGATTCAGATGGTGAAATTGCTATGGTATTGAGAAGACATATCAAGGTACCTCTGGTAAAAAATTCATCTCTTGATTCACTATAATTATGGAGATACACTTTGTGGAAGATAGGGTTTGTGACTAGTCCTGAAGCTACTCAATAAACATGTGTTTCGGGTAAAATAGTCATAACTTCTTCATATATAATTCAAATGAAGTGGGACTAATTCCATTGGAAAGAGTACGGACTTTTTTTTTTTGTGTGCAAGTTTCAGAATCGGATGTTAAATATTGAGAGCAGGGCATGTTGTACAAGTTGGGTCTTTTGAATAGACCAAAATTGAAGAAAGTCTACCATTCTTTCTATAACCTCTTTTTGGGGAGGATTCAAGGAGTGAAAATTGGAGGGGTTTCATAGAATACATTGAGTAATATTATCTACAAGATCAGAGTACTCCAATAATTGAAGAATTTCAGAAATTGAAGAAGTCTCAGGAAGCATTATCAGGTTCTATGTGATGATTGGTTGATGGTGATGATTTAATGTAAGTTTTATTATCTCTCATATATTCTTGGGTGGAAGGAAGGGGCAAGAATGGAGAGTACAACTCTCTCTTGATATTGGAGGATTGTATCTTTCTCTTGGAGTTTTATCCCTCCCTCTACATTTGGAAGCTGTAGCTACCTTTAGAAGTCATTACTTCCTTGAACAAAAACTATTGATTATTTCTGATATATTGTGCATGGTGTATTGTGGTGTATTGGTGTAAATATGATACTATTGTTCATTTCTCATTAGATATAATTGAATGGTTTAATTATAAGTTGAAAAATGTTTTTAAATTATACTTGATACTCATTCACCCCCCTCTCAGTATCAACAATTTTCCTCCCCCATACTGATTCATAAAGAGTTGTAAGGGCATCGACACTAAGGAAGCCGCTTGCGAAGAGAAAGCGACATGACAAGGGTTACTCATGTGAGGATGAATGTTTCCCCCAAATGAAGGAACTTTGTGAGGGGGGTTGCCCATACTATAAAAATAATTCCCCTCGAATGAAACACTAGAGGGAAGACAGAGGTCCACTATGGGAAAAGTGTTTGTAGGAACCGACATAGCAGAAGAAGGATAAGTGGATGGAGTGTAACATGTGGAAGGATTCCTTAATTTGGAACTTACTTCTCGCATAGTGGATTTGTAGGAAGGAAGATTTCAACCTCCTACCGTAAGAGGTGTTTGAAGGATATGACTCCTAGCAAACGAAGAGGGATAAGAAGGATGCATCATGCCCCCAGACCTAAAACTTGCATTCGCATAAGGAGGTGAGACATAGGATGGAAAGTGCGAAGACATATCAATCATACCATGAGAAAAATGATTAGAGACCCAAGGCGTGGACTGAGTATTATAATTCCGCATACCATAATGCGAAGCTAAAGGATACATCCCCATGAAATGAGTGGACATCATGGGGGGGGTAGCAGTAAATGAGGGAGAAAAAGGAACTCCATTGTCCATGATAATGAAGACTTAGTATAGACTCCTAAGTCCATCTAGTAATCAAAGAGCATACCAAAAAGTCAAACGACCAATATGCATACAAATGGGCTAAAGTGGTTGAGTGGCCTCCCTCGCTAAAGAAGGCATGCCTCGTCCAGGAGGGACTTGAGACACCTTGCTAAATTTTGGAGTTAACAAAATCAGTTATAAGGGCCCTCGTAGGCTTAAACACCAATCGGTCAGATCTCCCTGGAGAAGTAATATTCCATAAAGTTTGTGTGTTGTATGACCCCTATCTGAATCAAGATACAAGCAGAATAACCCTTGCAAGTAACCTATGAGAAACCTAAGTCAAGCAACTAATCAATCACTGTATAACCGATGCATAGCAAACAGTCATAAGTTTGGATTACCGTATGCCTAGGGTAGCAAAGCCCAAAACCTTGAAAGTATCGCCTCTCACAGAGGTATGGATACAAGAAATATCACCAAATATGAATAAATCCACATAAATATATCTAATGCTAGGTGAGTATCCAGGGGTTATCCCTTCAAAAAACTTCACGCGACATCATGCTTAACTCTGTTGTGAGCGGAGCCTCCTGATATTACCAATTATACAATGGATTTCTCAACTCCCTGTCTCAGACACATACATTGATTTAATTGCCTTGGATAAGTTTACTCACAAAATCCTATTCCAAGGCACTAAATCCTAGGCTAGTTTGTGCACCCTAAACAATAAAAACGTCACTAATCAATTTTAGTTTAAAGCGTAAATTTTATTGGCCGTGATTACTCAAAAAAGGTATGGAAATGAAACTCATGGTGTTATGACTCTGCATGAAAAATAAAAATAGATATAATGCATAGCCTAACTTTAACTTTTCATTGGATGATATGCTAAATAAAAACAATGCAATATTCAATTTTAACTTTGCCACTCAAAAGTAAAATGCAATCTTTCACTAAATGTGCTAAGCTAATGATAAAGGTTCCAAGAAAAAAATACCAACCAATGCAAAATACCTATTTTTTTGTATTTTCAATATATTAAAAAGAAAATGCATGGACTGATAAGAGACTTGATATATAACTTCTATTGTGTATAAAAGAAATCGCTCGAGCAGAATACCAAGTAGCTAAGAAGACAATGCAACTACAAAGGACAAATAAAAAATGGAAAACAAAGAGAAAGACGCCGCCCAAAAATTCAACTCCAAACAGGCTTCCTATCATCCCAGTTAATCTCAACAGGCACCACATAGACCTAAGAAGGATCAGTGATCCTCAAAACCTACCCAGTAGTCACTAAACCAAGCAAGCAAGCAAGGGGAAGTGATATACACGAGTGTTCAAGAAAAAAGGGCGTATATATGCATCTTGCAGTGGGACAACAAGCGTGTATACACAACTGTTAGGGTAAAAAGGGTGTATAACTTTTAAAACAAGGCTAGGAAAGGGTAAAAGGATAAAAAACTCAAACCCAAAGTGAATAGAATCCGTCCAACTGTGATACAACAAGAAACACAAAGGAAAAACAACAATGTAAGAAGAAAAAATACTTCAACCCTTAGAAGGAAGATCTATCCCCAGCGGAGTCGCCATTTCTGTTACAAGGGAAAAAATCTCTATGGCCATGGGTAAACCAATAAATAGACAAGTATGACTGCAGAAATCAACTCAATTCCAACATGTGTTATATAAATTAATGTTCAATATGAGGAAGAAGCCTACCTCGATCCAATCGTTTGATGTTGTTCCACCGTTGAGCACTTTGACCCAAAGCTTTATACCTGCAAGAGGTTCTCAACAAACAAGCGATGCAAGTATATAGTGACAATATATAAAATGAGTTAGCACATCAGATAGAACAATCCATTAGTAAACATTACAAATATGCCCATGGATAATAAGCATATATTTGAAAGATATCGATAGGATGAGAAAGGAGTATTTTTATTAATAATTAATCAATAGAAGTATCAACATCACAGACTTCCGTGTCGGCACGGTTTGAAACCAAGAAATCAAGTTCCTTCCAACTGGGCCTCCACCACTTCAATCCTCCACCGAAGGCAAGATCATAGCAAAGAGGTAAGGAGGTCCTCTCAACAATAACGAAAGAGCTTGGGGGTTGATCACTGCATTCAGACTTGAGGGACAAAGGGATGCAGACTCAATATGAATTAATTTTTCCAGAGTAACTTTTCTCTCAAAGTTAAATTCTTTCTCCTTTTTCCATAGCTCCAAATTGTGCTTTTATAGCCTCTAGAATGCAACTGAAGGGATGAGTCGGAATGTTTCCAGTATATGGAAGGCCAAAGATTAGAGATATTTTGTTGTGACATGGAAACCCAACCTCATTTTGTATTTTCTGGCACAAATCCCAATATACGCGATCTATAGTGGAGCATCATGTGTATACGCATATCGAAAATAATTTTAGGGAGCATATATGTGGAAAAATCTATATTTTTGGCTCTGGATTTATCAAAAAGGGGTTGATAATTCTGCATAGGGAAATGGAAAAAGGCCCTCTGTGCAAGATAGCAATGGTGAGGCAAATCTTTCTATAACAGATGCCCCCTAATGTGTGAGATCAGAGGACTATCTGCGATGGCCGAAATACATTATAAATAACCTGGAACTGGAGTGGTAGAGAACTAGCTGGACGAACTCAATTGCTCATTATGTTATGTACTGACTTTGCATACATGGCTGCCAAGAATACAATGCAGATCCATGTGGAAAATATACCAAGAAGTGTTCATGGCCATGAGTAGGCAAGTATAATGTGGTTACATACCAATAGTTGTCATAGTCATGAACAAGGCCCAGTGAAACCAGTCTCAAAATCAATATGAAGATATATGTATACCATGGAGTACAATATAATCTCCCATGATCGCTGAAGTCAAATAGGTACTGGTTGAATGAAATGGAAGAAAAATCTCAGGAAAGCAGTATCTACAAAGTGATGTCTTCAAGTATTCAATACAATCCGCCATTGGTGAAAGTCTACATCATGTGACTAAATGAGTTGAGGTCGAACACGGTTAGACATCGTTTGATTACCAGTAATTGAGGTATACCGTTAACAAACGCAAGAAAACCTTCCAATGATGAAAGTAGGTATCAAGGCATTGAGTACATCTCTACAAATGTGAATAAAGGAGCTGGTGTTGAACACTTGAGAGATCCATTGATCAGGAGACATTGATGTATTCCCATCTGTCAATGGCAAGAGAACCTGCCACTAATGACTGCAAGCCTCAACGTACTCATGAAACTCTAGGTCTCGTATCCATAATACATGAGCTGAAGTCGATGGAAAGAGACTTGCTGAAAGAAGAGAATTAAGGCATCTCTCATCAGTAAGCATGAGGAACAAAGCATGAGCTTTATGATTTGGTGGAGATTGAATGAAGAACATGTTCATGAACCAACGACCCTATGTGTCTTTCGCATGTGCCAAATGCAAGCGGTACATGAAAAAGACCCTCTGAAGAGAAACCAATGATGAAAACTGTTGACAAAGGCAAGGAAACCACCAATAAGGCTAATGGCATCCAAGAAATTGCATGAATCTCAAAGTGTGAATAGATGTCTTGCCGTCAAACACAAGGGAAACCACCCAGTCAATGAACCATGATGAAATGTTGATTTTTGGGTTCAAGGTGATCTACCAATGATGAAAGTAGGACCAGGGTGCATCATAAGACCAAAGTATCATGTGATTATGAGACAAACTGAGGGTATTGCCGACATGCAAAGTCAATATTTCTGAGGAGTGGCCGACACAGGTTGATAGACTTCCTTTGAACAGGAGCATGAGACATACAGTGGACTCTGGCATCATAACATTAATGATGTGACAACTAGATGTAGGAGGCATCCATAATATTCTCTATAGTGACTGGAATATTAACCATTCGATAGAGAAAATTCTGTAACGAGATCAGCTTAAGGCCATGCTAAACCCAAAATTATGATGACGCAAGGACTCAATAACTTTGTGCTCTGTTCAAAGGAAACACAATTGCTGCCAATTACAATATAGTACTCCCTTCCCGCTCGTCTTTTTTTTGTTTTTTCATAACAAGTGAATGCTATGATACAGAGGAGGGAATGAGTGTCGCAAGTAAGCAAAACTAGTTCCAACAGTGGAACGTACCTATTCTCAATGCAAGGAAATGCATGTAGGAGAAGGAAACTCGAGGTGATGTTCCTTCCGGGGTATAGGGTGTCAAATTATGAAGGATATAAACAAGGCTCTGCTTGGTTGAGGGTGCAAACTGAATGGGCCATGGTTTATAATGCAAAGTGAGAATTGACTAAAGGCTCAATACTACAAGCAATGGCATGAGACACAATCACAATTTAACGCCAAAAAATGTCCTTTTTTATATCTTTTAGTCTACTTGGTGTGAAAAAGGGGTAAAATTGTGCCAAATAGACGTCTTTTCAAATTCAATTTACGAGTGTGAAAAAGACAAGTTCACTCGGCGATATTTTCCATTTTTTATAGCGAGTCAGAAAAGAGCTTAACTAAGACTCATGATCTTTCAAATCCAATTTTAACGAGTGTGAAAGGGACAAATCACTCGACAATCTTTTCAATTTTTAATAATGAGTCGGAAAAGAGCTTAACTAAGACTCGTTTTTAGTTTTAATCAACATGTAAAGGGGGAGGCCAAGTTTCCTGTCCCGACCTTCTATTGAAATCAGTATCCTGCGGATAGTTGACAAAATCTTGGGAAAACCCAAATCTCTCCAAGTCGACGAGGACAAAGTGATAACAGAGTACATAATATCTGTTATGGTTCGAATAATGTCTCTTCTTGGAAAACACATATGTGAAGGCATTGGATACCCCACAAGACCATCCCAATCAAAGGGAACCTCGTCAAGACTTGGAGGGAGAGAACTCAGGAATAGTAAAACTCTCTCTTGTTCAGAAGGTGAAGTAATAGAAATGCTAAGGACTTGGCATAGAAGGTGTAGAACTAGAACTGGAAGATCAATATTGACCAAAACTTGCATTGGCGCGACCGCTTCCTTAGACTTGTCACTCTCCAAGAGAACAGTGGGGTCAATCGAATATTTCATTGATATGACCACTTCCTCAACCATTGGCTGAATAGGATGCAATACAACAAGGTCAAGAGGTGCATGACCCCAAAAACTAGGAGTGTTTTCGATCGAAGATTTCATCGACGCGACCATTGGTTGAACAATATGCGAGACAAAAGGGTCAAGAGATGCATTACCCCTTAACATAGAAGAGGTGTCGGTCAAATATTGCATCGACAAGACCACAGGTTGAACGGGATGTGAGACAACAAGGTCAAAGGATGCATCAACCCCTAAAAGAAAAGGGGTGTCAGTCGAAGATTGCATCAGCATGATTGTTGTATCAATCAAAGAAGTAACGGAGTGTTGTAAAACCATAGATGCCTGAGAACCCGAAGGGACCTTAGGTGAGCCCCACGCTTCTGGGATTCCAACAGTAACAGGACACAAACGAGTAAGGTGACTTCCTTTGCAAGTCTTGCAAAGGAATCTAGGCTTACGTCTGAGATGTCTAGGCTTCTCAATCAAATGAATGCCCCCAAGATGACTTGAAGTGGTTGGTGACATGCTCCTAGCATGACTTGCAGAGGCTAGTAGAAAATATCCAACATGACTAGCAGAGGTTGGTGATGATTCCTCAACATGACTAGCAGAGGTTGGTGATGGATCCCCAACATGACTAGCAGAGGTTGGTGGTGGATGTTCAGTGTGACTAGCAATGACCAGACATATGCCCCCAGCATGACTTGCAGCGACTAGTTGTAGGTCTTCAACATGACTCGCAGAGGTTGTCGACCAATCTCCAACATGACTAGCAGAGGTTGGTGATATAACACCAGTATGACACACAGTGACTAGACTAGTGCCCCCAACATGACTTGCAACGACTGGTTGCAGGTCTTCAAAATGAATCACAGAGGTTGTCCACCAATCTCCAACATAACTAGCAACGGTTGGTGATATAATGCCAGTATGACATGTAGTGAATGGACTTGTGGCCCCAACATGACTTGTAGCGGCTGGTTGCAGGTCTTCAACATGAATCACAGAGGTTGTTGAACGATCTCCAACATGACTAGTAGCGGTTGGTGATATAACTCCAGTATGACATGCAGTGACTGGACTTGTGGTGGTACTGAATTGTGGCATTTGAGTCCAAGGTGCAAGGAAATATTGATTTTGATAAATTGTAGGCTAGGAAAGATCCTGGTTTACACCCTGTCCCTGTCTGACAACATAGTATCCTCCTCCATACTGATTCATAAAGGGTTGTAAGGGTATCGACACTAAGGAAGCCACTTGTGAAGAGGAAGAGACATGTCAAGGGTTACTCATGTGAGGATGTATGTTTACCCCAGATGAAGGAACTTCGTGAGGGGGGTTGCCCATACTATAAAAATAATTCCCCGCAAATGAAACACTAAAGGGCCGATAGAGGTTCGCCATGGGAAAAGTGTTCATAGGAACTAACATAGCAGAAGAAGGATAAGTGGATGGAGTGTAACACGTCAAAGGATTGCTTAATTTGGCACTTACTTCTCACATAGTGGATTCGTAGGAAGGAATATTCCAACCTCCTACCGTAAGAGGTGTTTGAAGGATATGACTCCTACCAAATGGAGAGGGATAACAAGGATGCATCATGACCCCATACCCAAATATTGTATTCGCATAAGGAGGTGAGATAGAGGATGGAAAGTGTGAAGACCTATAAAGCATACCATGAGAAAAATGATTAGAGACCCAAGGCATGGACTGAGTATTATAATTTTGCATACCATAATGCGAAGCAGAAGGATCCAACCCCATGAAATGAGTGGACATCATGGGGGGGGGTAGCCATAAATGAGGGAGAAAAAGGAACTCCATTGTCCATGATAATGAAGACTCGGTATAGACTCCTAAGGCCAACTAGTAATCAAAGAGCATACCAAAAGTCGAACGACCAATATGCATGCAAATGGGCTAAAGTGGCTGAGTGGCCTCCCTCGCTAAAGAAGGTATGCCTCGTCTAGGGGGGACCTAAGACTCCCTGCTAAAGTTTGGAAGTAACATAATAAGTTAAAAGGGCCTTCGTAGGCTTAATAACTAGTTGGTCAGATCCCCCCAAAGAGGTAGTTTTCCATAAAGGTTGTGTTCTATCCAACCCCTATTTGATTCAGGATACAAGCAGAATAACCTCTGGAAGTAACCTATGAAAGACCTAAGTCAAGAAAGTAATCAACCACTGTATAACCGATGCACAGGAAAACAATCGTAAGTCTGGATTACCGTATGGGAAGGGTAGCAAAACCTGAAACCTTGAAAGTACCACCTCTCCCAGAGGTATGGATACTAGCAAGATCCAAAAATACAAATAAATCCATAGAAATATCTCTGACGCTAGGTGAGTATTGAGGGGTTATCCCTTTAACAATCTTCGTGCAACCTTGTGCCTAAATCCGGTGTGAGTGGAGCCTCCTGATATTACCAATTATACAATGGATTTATCAACTCCCTGTCTTAGACACACACATTGATTTAATTTCCTTGGAGAAGTTTACTCACAAAATCCTATTCCAAGGCACTAAATCCTAGGCTAGTTTGTGCACCCTAAACAATAAAAATGTCACTAATCAATTTTAGTTTAAAGAAGAAATTTTATTGGTCATGATTACTCAAAAAAGGTATGGAAATGAAACTCATGGTGTTATGAATCTGCATGAAAAATAAAAATAGATGTAATGCAAAGCCTAACTTTAAGTTTTCAATGAATGATATGCTAAATAAAAACAGTGCAATCTTCAATTTTAACTTTGCAACTCAGAAGTAAAATGCAATCTTTCGCTAAATGTTCTAAGCTAATGATAAAGGTTCCACGACAAAAATACCAACCAATGAAAAATACCCTTTTTTTTGTATTTTCAATATATTAAAAAGAAAATGCATGGACTGATCAACGACTTGATATATAACTTCTAGTGTGTATAAAAGAAATCACTCGAGCAGAATACCAAGTAGCTAAGAAGACAACCCAACTACCAAGGACAAATCAAAAACAAAAAACAAAGAGAAAGACGTTGCCCAAAAATTCAACTCCAAACAGGTTTCCTGTCATCCTAGATAATCTCAACAGGCACCACATAGACCTAAGAAGGCTCAGTTGTCCTCAAAACCTACCCAACAATCACTAAACCAAGAAAGCAAGCAAGGGGAAGTGGTATACGTGACTGTTAAATAAAAAAGGGCATATATACGCCTCTTGTAGTGGGATAACAAGTGTGTATACACAACTATCAGGGTAAAAAGGGCATATAACTTTCAAAACAAGGCTAGGCAAGGATAAAAGGCTGAAAAAATCAGACCCAAAGTGAACAGACTCTGTCCAACTATGATACGACAAGAAACAGAAAGGAAAAAGAGCAATGTAAGAAGAAAAAATACTTCAACCCTTAGAAGGAAGATCTATCCCCAACAGAGTCGCCATTTCTGTTACAAGGGAAAAACTCTCTTTGGCCAAGGGTAAACCACAATAGACAGGTATGACTACAAAAATCAACTCAATTCCAACATGTTCTATATAAACTAATGTGAAATACGAGGAAGAATCCTACCTCGATCCAATCATTTGATGTCATTCCACAGTTGAGCACTTTGACCCAAAGCTTTATACCTGCAAGAAGTTCCCAACAAACAAGCGATGCAAGTATATCGTGACAATATATTAAATGAGTTAGCACATCAGATAGCACAATCCATTAATAAACATTACAAACATGCCCATGGATAATAATCATACATTTGCAAGATATCGATAGGATGGGAAAGGGGTATTTATATTAATAATTAATCAACAGAAGTATCAACATTACAGACTTCCGTATCAACATGGTTTGAAACCAAGAAACCAAGTTCCTTCTAACTAGGCCTCCACCAGTTCAATCCTCCACCGAAGGTAAGCTCATAGAAAAGAGGCAATGAGTTCCTCTCGAAAATAAGGAAAGATGTTGGGGGGTTGAACACTGTGTTCAAACTTGAGGGACAGGGATGTAGACTCAATATGAAGTAATTTTTCCTGAGTAACTTTGCTCTCAAAGTTGAATTCTTTCTCCTTCTTTTTCCATAGCTTGAAATTGTGCTTTTATAGCCTCCATAATGCAATTGAAGGGCAGAGTTGAAACGTTTCCAGTATATAGAAGGCCAAAGATCAAAGATCTTTTGTCGTGGCATGGAAACCCGACCTCATTTTGTATTTTCTGGCACAAATACCGATATACACGAGCTATAGTGCAGCATCAAGCGAATACACATCTTGCAAAGAAGTTAGGGGGCATATATGTGGAAAAATATATATTTTTGGCTTTGGATTTATCAAAAAGGGGTTGATAAGTCTTCATAGGGAAATGGAAAAAGTCCCTCTATGCAAGATAGCAATGGTGAGTCAAATCTTACTATAACATATGCCCCCTAATGTGTGAGATCAGAGGAGTATTTGCAATGGCCAAAATACATTATAAATAACCCAGAAGTGGAGTGGTAGAGAACCATCTAGATGAACACAATTTCACATTACATTATGTACTGACTTTGCATACATGGCTTCCAAGAATACAATGCATATCCATGAGGAAAGTATACCAACAAGTGTTCATGTCCATAAGTAGGCAAGTATAATGCGGTTACATGCCAATAATTGTCATAGTCATGAACAAGGCCTAGTGAAACCAGTCTCAAACTCAATATGAAGATATATGTATACCATGGAGTACAATCTATATCCCATGATCGCTGAAGTCAAATAGGTATTGGTCCAATGAAATGGAAGCAACAACTCAGGAAAGCTGCATCCACAAAGTGATGTCTTCAAGTCTTCAATACAATCCGCCACTGGTGCAAGTCTACATCATGTGAATAAATGAGTTTAGGTCATACACGATGAGACATTGTTTGATTACTGTTCGTTGAGGTATACCGTTAACAAACGCGAGATAGCCTACCAATGATGAAAGTAGGTATCAAGGCACCGAGTACATCTCTACAAATGTGAATAAAGGAGCTAGTGTCGAACACTTGAGAGATCCATTGATCAGGATACATTGATGTATTCCCATCTGTCAATGGCGAGAGAACCTACCACTAATGAATGAAAGCCTCAAGGTACTCATAAAACTCTAGGTCTCGTATCTAGAATACATGAGTTGAAGTCGATGGAAAGAGACCCATTGAAAGGAGAGAATTAAGGCATATCTCATCAATCATCATGAGGATGAAAGCAGAAGCTTCATGATTTTATGGAAATCGGACGAAGAACATGTTCATGAACCAACGTACCTGTGCACATTTCGCGTGTGCAAATGCAAGTGGTACACGAAAAGGTCCATCTGAATAGCATCCAATGATGAAAACTATTGACAAAGGCATGGAAACCACCAATAAGGCTAATGGCATCCAAGACACTACATGAATCTCAAAGTGTGAATAGATGTCTTGTTGTCGAACATAAGGAAAACCACCCAGTCAATGACCCATGATGAAATGTCGATTGTTGGGTTCAAGGTGACCTACCAATGATTAAAGTAGGACCAGGGTGCATCATAAGACCAAAGTATCATGTGATTATGAGACAAACTGAGGGTATGGCCAACATGCAAAGTCAATATTTCTGAGGAGTGGCTGACACAGGTTGATGGACTTCCTTTGAACAAGAGCATGAGACATACAATGGACTCTGGCAGCATAGACTTAATGATGTGATAACTAGATGCAGGAGGCATCCATAATGTTCTCTATAGTTACAGGAAGATTAACCAGTTGGTAGATAAAATTCTGTAACAAGATCGGCTTCCTAAGGCCATGCTAAACCCAAAATTATGATGACGCAAGGACTTAATAAATTTGTGCTCTGTTCAAAGGAGACACGATTGCTTCCAATTACAATATAGTGTTCCCTTCCCACCCGTCATTTTTTTGTTTTTTCATAACAAGTGAATGCTATCATATAGAGGAGGGAACAAGTGTCGCAAGTAAGCAAAACTAGTTCCAGTAGTGGAACATACCTATGCTCAATACAAGGAAATGCATGCAGAAGATGGACACTCGGGATGATGTTTCTTCCGGGGTATAGGGTGTCAAATTGAGAAGGATATAAACAAGGCTCTGCTTGGTTGAGGGTGCAAACTGCTTGGGCCATGGTTTATAATGCAAAGCGAGAACCGACTAAAGGCTCAATACTGCAAGCGAGGGCATGAGATGCAATCACAATTTAATGCCAAAAAATGTCATTTTTTTATATCTTTTAGTCTATTTTGTTTGAAAAAGGGGTAAAGTTGTGCCAAATAAACGTCTTTTCAAATCCAATTTACGAGTGTGAAAAAGACAAGTTCACTCGGAGATCTTTTCCATTTTTGATAGCGAGTCGGAAAAGATCTTAAATAAGGCTCATGATCTTTCAAATCCAATTTTAATGAGTGTTAAAGGGACAAATCACTCGACGATCTTTTCAATTTTTAATAACGAGTCAGAAAAGAGCTTAACTAAGACTTGTTTTTAGTTTTAATCAACAAGTAAAGGGGGAGACCAAGGTTCTTGTCCCGACCTTCTGTCGAAAGTCAGTATCCTGTGGATAGCTAAAAAAGTCTTGGGAAAGACCAAAGCTCTCCAATTCGAGGAGGAGAATGTGCTAACAGAGTGCATAGTCTCTGTTATGGTTCGAATAATGTCTCTTCTTGGAAAAGACATATGCAAAGGCATTAGATAACCCACAAGACCATCCCAATCAAAGTAAACCTCATCAAGAATTGGAGGGAGAGAACTCGGGAAGAGTAAAACTCTCTCTTGTTCATAAGGTGAAGTAATAGAAATGATAAGGACATGACATTGAAGGTGTAGAACCAGAACCAGAAGATCGAGATCGACCAAAAATTGAATTGGCCCGATCGCTTCCTTAGACTTGTCACTCTCCAAGAGAAGAGTGGGGTCGATCAAATATTGCATCGATATGACCATTTCCTCAACCATTGGTTGAATAAGATGTGTGACAACAAGGTCAAGAGGTGCATCACCGCAAAAAATAGGAGTGTTTTCGGTCAAATATTGCATCGACACGACTATTGGTTGAACAATATGCGAGACAACAAGGTCAAGAGACGCATCACCCCTGAAAATAGGAGAGGTGTCGGTCGAATATTGCAACAACACGACCACAGGATGAACGGGATGTGAGACAACAAGGTCAAAGGATGCATCAACCCCTAAAGGAAAAGGGGTTTTAGCTGAATATTGCATCGACATGATTGTTGTATTAACCAAATAAGGAATAGAGTGTTGTGAAACCATAGATGCCTCAGAACCTGAAGGGAACTTAGGTGAGCCCCACGCTTATGGTATCCCAGCAGTAATAGGACACAAATGATTAAAGTGACTTCCTTCACAAGTCCTACAAATGAATATAGGCTTATGTCTGAGACATCTAGGCTTCTCAATCATATCAATGCCCCCAGCATGACTTGAAGTGGCTGGTGACATGCTCCCAGCATGACTTGCGGAGGCTAGTAGAAAATCTCCAACATGACTAGCTGAGGTTGGTGATGAATCCCCAACATGACTAGTAGAGGTTGGTGATGGATCCCCAACAAGACTCACAGAGGTTTTCGACCAATCTCCAACATAACTAGCAGTGGTTGGTGATATAATGCCAATATGAAACATAGTGACTGGACTTGTGCCCCCAACATGACTTGCAATGACTGGTTGCAGGTCTTCAACATGACTCGCAGAGGTTGTCGACTGATCTCCAACATGACTAGAATTGGTTAGTGATATAATTCCAGTATGACACACAATGACTGGACTTATGGAGGTACTGAGTTGTGGCACTTGATTCCAAGGTGCAAGGAAATATTGGTTTTGAGAAATTGTAGGCCAGGAAGGATCTTGGTTTACACCCTGTCCATGTCCAGCAGGATAGTATCCTCCTCCATACTGATTCATAAAGGGTTGTAAGGGAATCGACACTAAGGAAGCCGCTTGTGAAGAGAAAGTGACATGACAAGGGTTACTCATGTGAGGATGTATGTTGCCCCGAGATGAAGGAACTTCGTGAGGGGGGTTGTCCATACTATAAAAATAATTCCCCCTTGATGAAATACTAGAGGGAAGATGGGTGTCCGCCATGGGAAAAGCGTTCATAGGAACTGACATAGCGGAAGAAGGATAAGTGGATGGAGTTTAACATGTGGAAGGATTGCTTAATTGGGCACTTACTTCTTGCATAGTGGATTCGTAGGAAGGAATATTCCAACCTCCTACTGTAAGAGGTGTTCGAATGATATGAATCCTACCTGTTATCCACATTTTTGGTTATCAGGATGATGACATGATAATGACATGGTGATGGAA
>ML778373.1:1357482-1370212 GCA_009831015.1 Picea engelmannii | reverse complement strand
TAATGACGATATCATCTTATTACATGACTCCTTGATCACATGTATAGTCTAGAGTTTTGAATATATTAATCTCTTTGCTGTGATTGGTTTGTGTTGTTGTGATTGGACGACGCAAGAGCATCGTAGCAGAGCGAGGATCAACAAAGATAAGGAGAGCTTTCTTAAAGTAAGTACATCATCCTTTTTCTCTTGTCCATTCAATATTTTAGAACTAGGGAAAGAGTAGTATTCTGTCACAGTTTGTTCCAGATCCAGGTGGATATGAGGAGATTGGTCTGTGTCCGCACTCACAAATTTATCCCAGAACACTATCCAATGGAGAGGGATAAGAAGGATGCATCATGCCCCAAGACCCAAAACTTGTATAAGCATAAGGAGGTGACATAGAGGATGGAAAGTGTGAAGTCATATCAAGCATACCATGAGAAAAATGATTAGAGACCCAAGGTGTGGACTGAGTATTATAATTCTGCATACCATAATGCGAAGCGGAAGGATCCATCCCCATGAAATGAGTGGACATCATGGGGGGGGTAGTAGTAAATGAGGGAGCAAAAGGAACTCCACTATCCATGATAATAAAGACTCAGTATAGAATCCTAAGGCCAACTGGTAATCAAAGAGCATACGAAAAAGTCAAATGCCCAATATGCATTCAAACAGGTTAAAGTGGCCGAGTGGCCTCCCTCGCTAAAGAAGGTATGCCTCGTCCAGGAGGGAGATGAGACTCCCTGCTAAAGTTTGGAGGTAACAAAATTAGTTATAAGGGCCCTCATAGGCTTAACAACTAGTTGGTCAGATCACCCTCGAGAGGTAATATTCCATAAAGGTTGTGTGTTGTTCGACCCCTATCTGATTCAGGATACAAGCAAAATAACCTCTGCAAATAACCTATGAGAAACCTAAGTCAAGCAGCTAATCAACCACTCTATAACCAATGCACAAGAAAATAGTCATAAGTCTGGATTACCGTATGGGCAGGGTAGCAAAGCCCGAAACCTTGAAAGTATCACCTCTCACACAGGTATTGATATTAGCAAGATCCCCAAATATGAATAAATCCACAGAAATATCTCTGATGCTAAGTGAGTATCCAGGGGTTATCCCTTCAAGAAACTTCACGTGACCTCATGCTTAACTCTGATGTGAGAAGAACCTCCTGATATTACCAATTATACAATGGATTTCTCAACTCCCTATCTCAGACACATATGCTGATTTAATTGCCTTCAAGAAGTTTACTCACAAAATCCTATTCCAAGGCACTAAATCCTAGGCTAGTTTGTGCACCCTAAACAATAAAAACGTCACTAATCAATTTTAGTTTAAAGAATAAATTTTATTGGCCATGATTACTCAAAAAAGGTATGGAAATGAAACTCATGGTGTTATGACTCTGCATGAAAAATAAAAATAGATATAATGCAAAGCCTAACTTTAACTTTTCAGTGAATGATATGCTAAATAAAAATAGGGAAATCTTCAATTTTAACTCTGTAACTCAGAAGTAAAATGCAATATTTCGTTAAATGTGATAATCTAATGATAAAGGTTCCAAGACAAAATACCAACCAATGCAAAATACCTATTTTTTTGTATTTTCAATATATTAAAAAGAAAATGCATGGATTGATAAGCGACTTGATATATAACATCTACCATGTATAAAAGAAATCACTCGAGAATTATTCTAAGAAGCTAAGCAGGCAACCCAACTACCAAGTACAAAAAAAAAATGGAAAACAAAGAGAAAGACGCCGCCCAAAAATTCAAATCCAAATAGGTTTCCTGTCATCCCAGATAATCTCAACATGCACCACATATACCTAAGAAGGATTAGTGATCCTCAAAACCTACCCAACAGTCACTAAACAAAGAAAGCAAGCAAGGGTAAGTGGTATACGCAACTGTTCAATAGAAAAGGGCATATATACGCCTCTTGTAGTGGGACAACAAGCGTGTATACACAACTGTCAGGGTAAAAAGGGTGTATAACTTTTAAAACAAGGCTAGGCAAGGGTAAAAGGCTGAAAAACTTAGACCCAAAGTGAGAAGACTCTGTCCAACTATGATATGACAAGAAACACAAAGGAAAAAGGGAAATGCAAGAAGAAAAAATACTTAAACCCTTAGAAGGAAGATCTATGCCCAACGGAGTTGCCATTTCTGTTACAAGGGAAAAACTCTCTATGGCCAAGGGTAAACCACAACAGACAAGTATGACTACAGAAATCAACTCAATTATAGCATGTGCTATATAAACTAATGTGAAATACAAGGAATAAGCCTACCTCTATCCATTCGTTTGATGCCATTCCACCGTTAAGCACTTTGACCCAAAGCTTTATACCTGCAAGAAGTTCTCAAAAAACAAGTGATGCAAGTATATAGTGACAATATATAAAATGATTTATCACGTCAGATAGCACAATCCATTAATAAACATTACAAACATTCCCATGGATAATAATCATATATTTGCAAGATATCGATAGGACGAGAAAGGAGTATTTCTATTAATAATTAATCAACAAAAGTATCAACATTATAGACTTCTATGTCGGCAGGGTTCGAAACCAAGAAACCAAGTTCCTTCCAACTGGGCCTCCACCACTTCAATCCTCCACCAAAGGCAAGCTCATAGCAAAGAGGTAATGAGTTCCTCTCGAAAATAAGGAAAGATCTTAGGGGGATGAACACTGCGTTCAGACTTGAGGGACAAAGGGAGGCAGACTCAATATGAAGTAATTTTTCCAGAGTAACTTTGCTCTCAAAGTTGAATGCTTTCTCCTTCTTTTTCCATATCTCGAAATTGTACTTTTATAGCCTCCAGAATGAAACTAAAGGGCCCAATAGGAACATTTCCAGTATATGGAAGGCCAAAGAACAAAGATATTTTGTCGTGACATGGAAACTCGACCTCATTTTGTATTTTCTGGCACAAATCCCAATATACGTGAGCTATAGTGGAGCATGAATCTTATACACATCTTGCAAAGTAGTTAGGGAGCATATATTTGGAAAAATATATACTTTTGGCTCTAGATTTATCAAAAAGGGGTTGATAGGTCTTCATAGGGAAATGGAAAAAGGCCCTCTGTACAAGATAGAAACGGTGAGTAAAATCTTGCTATAAAAAATGCCCCCTAATGTGTGAGATCAGAGGAGTATTTGCGATGGCTGAAATACATTATAAATAACCTAGAAGTGGTATCCAATATAAGGATAATGGCATCCAAGACACTGCACGAATCCAAAAGTGTGAATAGATGTCTTGTCATCGAACACAAGGGAAACCACCCAGTCAATGACCCATGATGAAATGTCGATTGCTGGGTTCAAGGTGACCTACCAATGATGAAAGTAGGACCAAGGTGCATCATAAGACCAAAGTATCATGTGATTCTGAGACAAACTAAGGGTATGACTGACATGCAAAGTCAAGATTTATGAGGAGTGGCTGACACAGGTTGATAGAATTCCTTTGAACAAGAGCATGAGACATCTGGTGGACTCTGGCAGCATAGACTTAATTATGTGACAACTAGATGCAGGAGGCATCCATAATGTTCTCTATAGTGATTGGAATATTAACTAGTCGGTAGAGAAAATTATGTAACGAGATCAACTTCCTAAGGCCATGCTAAACCCAAAATTAGGATGACGCAAGGACTCAATAACTTTGTGCTCTGTTCAAAGGCGACACGACTATTGTCGATTACAATATAGTACTCCCTTCCCACCCATCTTTTTTTTTTTTTTTTCATAACAAGTGAATGCTATGATAGAGAGGAGGGAACGGGTGTCGCAAGTAAGAAAAACTAGTTCCAACAATGGAATGTACCTATGCTCAATGCAAGGAAATGCATGCAGGAGATGGACACTCAGGGTGATGTTCCTTCCGGGGTATAGGGTGTCAAATTGCGAAGGATATAAACAAGGATCTGCTTGGGCCATGGTTTATAACGCAAAGCGAGAACCGACTAAAGGCTCAATACTGCAAGCAAGGGCATGAGATGCAATCACAATTTAACACCAAAAAGTGTCCTTTTTTATATCTATTAGTCTACTTGGTGTGAAAAAGGGGTAAACTTGTGCCAAATAGACATCTTTTCAAATCCAATTTACGAGTGTGAAAAATATGATTTCACTCGGAGATCTTTTCCATTTTTGATAGTGAGTCGGAAAAGAGCTTAACTAAGACTCATGATATTTCAAATCCAATTTTAACGAGTGTGAAAGGGACAAATACCTCGACGATATTTTCAATTTTTAATAACGATTCGGAAAAGAGCTTAACTAAGAATCATTTTTAGTTTTAATCAATATCTAAAGGGGGAGGCCAAGGTTCCTGTCTCGGCCTTCTGCCGAAAGTTAGTATCCTGCAGATATCTAACAAAAGCTTGGGAAAGCCCAAAGCTCTCCAATTCAAGGAGGATAAAGTGCTAACAGAGTACATAGTCTTTGTTATGGTTCGAATAATGTCTCTTCTTGGAAAAGACATATGCAAAGGAATTGGATACCCCATAAGACCATCCCAATCAAATAGAACATCGTCAAGACTTGGAGGGAGAGAACTCGGGAAGAGAAAAAATCTCTCTTGTTTAGAAGGTGAAGTAATAGAAATGCTAAGGACATGGCATAGAAGGTGTAGAAACAAAATGAGAAGATCGAGATCGACCAAAAATTGCATTGGCACGACCACTTCCTTAGACTTCTTACTCTCAAAGAGAAGAGTGGGGTCGATCGAATATTTCATCGATACGACCACTTCCTCAACCATTGGTTGAATAGGATGCGAGACAACAAGGTCAAGAGATGCATCACCCCAAAAAATAGGAGTGTTTTCGGTCGAAGATTGCATCGATGCGACCGTTGGTTGAACAAGATGTGAGACAACAAGGTCAAGAGACGCATCACCCCTGAACATAGGAGAGGTGTCGGTCGAAGATTGCATCGAAATGACCACAGGTTGAACGGGATGTGAGACAACAAGGTCAAAGGATGCATCAACCCCTAAAGGAAAAGGGTTTTCATCTGAATATGGCATCGACATGATTGTTGTATCAACCAAAGAAGGAATAGAGTGTTGTGAAACCATAGATGCCTCAGAACCCGAAGGGCCCATAGGTGAGCCGCATGCTTCTGGTAACCCAATAGTAATAGGACAAAAACAAGTAAGGTGACTTCCTTCACAAGTCCTAGAAAGGAATCTAGGATTATGTCTGAGACGTCTAGGCTTCCCAATCATATGAATGCCCCCAGTATGACTTGAAGTGGCTGGTGACATGCTCCCAGCATGAATTATAGAGGCTAGTAGAAAATCTCCAACATTACTAGCAGAGGTTGTTGATGGATGTGCAGTGTGACTAGCAGTGACCAGACATGTGCCCCCAGCATGAATTGCAACGGTTGGTTGCAGGTCCTTGAGATGACTCACAGAGGTTTTCGACCAATCTCCAACATGACTAGCAGAGGTTGGTGATATAAAACCAGTATGACATGCAGTGATTGGACTTGTGCCGCCAACATGACTTGTAGCGGCTGGTTCTAGGTATTCAACATGACTCGCAGTGGTTGTTGACCAATATCCAACATAACTAGTAGCGTTTGGTGATATAATGCTAGTATGGAACGTAGTGACTGGACTTGTGCCCCTAGCATGACTTGCAGCGGCTGGTTGCAGGTCTTCAACATGACTCATAGAGGTTGTCGACCGATCTCCAACATGACTAGCAGCGGTTGGTGATATAATGCCAGTATGACACGCAATGACTAGACTTGTGACATTTGAGTCCAAGGTGCAAGGAAAGATTGATTTTGAGAAATTGTAGGCCAGGAAGCATCCTGGTTTACACCCTGTCCCTGTCCGGTAGGATAGTATCCTCCTCTATAATGATTCATAAAGGGTTGTAAGGGAATCAAAACTGAGGAAGCCGCTTGCAAAGAGAAAGCGAAATGACAAGGGTTACTCATGTGAGAATGTATGTTGCCCCTAGATGAAGGAACTTCATGAGGGGGGTTTCCCATACTATAAAAATAATTCCTCCTAGATGAAACGCCAGAGGGAAGACGAAGGTCTGCCATGGGAAAAGTGTTTGTAGGAATTGACATAGCGGAATAAGGATAAGTGGATGGAGTGTAACACATGGAAGGATTGCTTAATTGGGCAGTTTCTTCTCGCACAATGGATTCATAGGAATGAAGATTCCAGCCTCCAACTATAAGAGGTGTTTGAATGATATGACTCCTACCTCCTACCGTAAGAGGTGTTTGAAGGATATGACTCCTACCCCCTACCGTAAGAGGAGTTTGAAGGATATGACTCCTACCAAACGGAGAGGGATAAGAAGGATGCATCATGCCCCTAGACCTAAAACTTGTATTCACATAAGGAGGCAAGATAGAGGATGGCAAGTGTGAAGACATATCAAGCATACCATGAGAAAAATTATTAGAGACCCAAGGCATGGACCGAGTATTATAATTCTGCATACCATAATGCGAAGCAGAAGGACCCATCCCCATGAAATGAGTGGACATCATGGGGGGGGTAGCGGTAAATGAGGGAGCAAAAGGAAATTCACTGTCCATGATAAGGAGGACTCAGTATAGACCCCTAAGGCCAACTAGTAATCAAAGAGCATACCAAAAATTCAAATGGCCAATATGCATGCAAACGAGCTAAAATGGTTGAGTGGACTCCCGCGCTAAAGAAGGTATGCCTCGTCCAAGAGGGACCTAAGACTCCCTATTAAATTTTGGTGGTAACAAAATCAGTTATAAGGGTCCTCGTAGGCTTAACAACTAGTCGGTCAGATCGCCTCAGAGAGGTAATCTTCCATAAAGGTTGTGTTCTTTATGACCCCTATCTGACTCAGGATACAAGTAGAATAACCCCTGCAAGTAACCTATGAGAAACTTAAGTCAAAAAACTAATCAACCACTGTATAACCGATGCAAAGGCGAATAGTCGTAAGTCTGGATTACCGTATGGGAAGGGTAGAAAAGCCTAAAACCTTGAAAGTATCACCTCTCACAGAGGTATGGATAATAGAAAGATCCCCAAATATGAATAAATCCACAAAAATATCTCTTACGCTAGGTGAGTATCCAGGGGTTATCCCTTCAACAAACTTCGCACGACCTCTTGCCTAACTTCGGTGTGAGAAGAGCCTCCTGATATTACCAATTATACAATGGATTTCTCAACTCCCTGTCTGAGACACATACGTTGATTTAATTTCCTTGGATAAGTTTACTCACAAAATCCTATTCCAAGGCACGAAATCCTAGGCTAGTTCGTGCACCCTAAACAATAAAAACATCACTAATCAATTTTAGTTTAAAGCGTAAATTTTATTGGCTGTGATTACTCAAAAAAGGTATGGAAATGAAACTCATGGTGTTATGACTCTGCATAAAAAATAAAAATAGATATAATGCAAAGCCTAACTTTAACTTTTTAGTGAATGATATGCTAAATAAAAACAGTGCAATCTTCAATTTTAACTCTGCAAGTCAGAAGTAAAATGCAATCTTTCGCTAAATGTGCTAAGCTAATTATAAAGGTTCCAAGACAAAAATACCAACCAATGCAAAATACATATTTTTTTGTATTTTCAATATATTAAAAATAAAATGCATGGACTGATAAGTGAATTGATACATAAATTCTACTGTGTATAAAAGCAATCACTCGATCATAATACCAAGTATTTAAGAAGACATCCCAACTACCAAGGACAAATCGAAAATGGAAAACAAAGAGAAAGACGCCGCCCAAAAATTCAACTCCAAACAGGTTTGATGTCATCCCAGATAATCTCAATAGGCACCACATAGATCTAAGAAGGCTCAGTCATCCTCAAAACCTACCAAGAAGTCACTAAAACAAGAAAGAAAGAAAGGGGAAGTTGTATACGCGATTGTTCAAGATAAAAGGGTGTATATACACCTCTTGCAGTGGGATAACAAGCGTGTATATCCAGTTGTCAGGGTAAAAAGGGCGTATAACTTTTAAAACAAGGCTAGGCAAGGGTAAAAGGCTGAAAAAATCAAACCCAAAGTGAATAGACTATGTCCAACTGTGATACAACAAGAAACAAAAAGGAAAAAGAGCAATGTAAGAAGAAAAAATGCTTCAACCCTTAGAAGGAAGATCTATCCCCAGCAGAGTCGCCATTTCTATTACAAGGGAAAAACTCTCTATGGCCAAGGGTAAACCACAATAGACAGGTATGACTACAGAAATAAACTCAATTCCAACATGTGCTATATAAACTAATGTGCAATATGAGGAAGAAGCCTACCTTGATCCAATCGTTTGATGTCGTTCCACTGTTGAGCACTTTGATCCAAAGTTTTGTACCTGCAAGAAGTTCTCAACAAAAAAGCGATGCAAGTATGTGGTGACAATATATAAAATGGGTTAGCACATCAGATATCACAATCCATTAATAAAAATTACAAACATGCCCATAGATAATAATCATATATTTGCAATATATCGATAGGATGGGAAAGGAGTATTTCTATTAATAATTAATCAACAGAAGTATCAACATTACAGACTTCCGTGTTGGCACGGTTTGAAACCAAGAAACCAAGTTCCTTCCAACTGGGCCTCCACCACTTCAATCTTCCACCGAAGGCAATATCATAGAAAAGAGGTAATGAGGTCCTCTCGACAATAAGGAAAGAGCTTGGGGGGTTGAACACTACATTTAGACTTGAGGGACAAAGGGATGCAAACTCAATATGAAGTAATTTTTCCAGAGTAACTTTTCTCTAAAAGTTGAATGCTTTCTCCTTCTTTTTCCATAGCTCGAAATTGTTCTTTTATAGCCTCCAAAATGCAACTGAAGGGACGAGTTAGAATGTTTCCATTATATGGAAGGCCAAAGATCATATATCTTTTGTCGTGACATGGAAACTCGACCTCATTTTGTATTTTCTGGAACATATCCCGATATACACGAGCTATGGTGGAGCATCAAGCATATACGCATCTTGCAAAGTAGTTAGGGAGTGTATATGTGGAAAAATATATATTTTTGTCTCTGGATTTATCAAAAAGGGGTTGATAAGTATTCATAGGGAAATGGAAAAAAGGCCTTTGTGCAAGATAGCAATGGTGAGACAAATCTTGCTATAATAGATGCCACCTAATGTGTGAGATCAGAGGAGTATCTGCGATGGCTGAAATACATTATAAATAACCCAGAAGTGGAGTGGTAAAGAACTAGTTGGACGAACTCAATTGCTCATCAGGGATGATTTTAAGGATGGAAATTTATTTTAAAATGTAGAAACTTTAGCGAATCTTACTAATCCTTGATATGACAACTATAAATGTTTGGCGATATTTTCGTAAAAATATTCAAATTTCTAAGTATTTTATATAATTTTTATAAAATTTTGGCGATTTTTAAGGTAAAATAATTTTATCCTATAGAATTTGGGCGAATAATGTTTAGAATAGCGAATCTCGTTTTTAGAAAAACCATGGAAAATTAGCCCACGAGCGAAATTTATCCCCTAAAATCATCCCTATAATGCTCATTACATTATGTACTCACTTTGCATACATGGCTGCCAAGAATACAATGCAGATCCATGTGGAAAATATACCAACAAGTGTTCATGGCCATGAGTAGGCAAGTATAATGCGGTTACATGCCAATAGCTGTCATAGTCACGAACAAGTTCCAGTGAAACCAGTCTCAAAATCAATCTGAAGATATATGTATACCATGGAGTACAATCTAATCTCTCATGATCATTGAAGTCAAATAGGTATTGGTCCAATGAAATGGAAGAAACAACTCAGAAAAGCTATGTCCACAAAGTGATGTATTCAAGTCTTCAATACAATCCACCACTGGTGCAAGTATACATCATGTGAATGATTGAGCTCAGGTTGAACATGATGAGACATTGTTTGATTAATGGTCATTGAGGTATACCATTAAAAAATGCGAGACAACCTACCAATGATGAAAGTAGGTATCAAGGCATCACACACATCTCTACAAATGTGAATAAAGGAGTTGGTGTCAAAGACTTGAGAGATGCATTGATCAGGAGACATTGATGTATTCCCATCTGTCAATGGTGAGAGAACCTGCCAATAAGGACTACAAGCCTCAAGGTACTCATAAAAATCTAGGTCTCGTATCCAGAATACATGAGCTGAAGTCGATGGAAAGAGACCCACTGAAAGGAGATAATTAAGGCATCTCTCATCAATAAGCATGAGGAACAAAGTAGGAGTTTCATGATTTGGTGCAGATTGGATGAAGAACATGTTCACGAACCAACGACCCTGTGCATCTTTCGTGTGTGCCAAATGAAAGCGGTACACGAAAAAGACCCTCTGATTAACAACCAATGATGAAAACTGCTGACAAAGGCGAGGAAACCACCAATAAGGCTAATGGCATCCAAGACACTAAAGGAATCCCAAAGCATGAATAGATGTCTTGCTGGTGAACACAAGGGAAACCACCCAGTCAATGACCCATGATGAAATTGTTGGCAATTTCAGTTAACAGAAAGCAAATCAGCGTATACTTGTCATTAATGGCAAATACAGTTGTGGTTGCTGATGGCAAGTACAGTTGTCATTGCAATGATGACAATAGCAATGAATATCCACGCAACAATAATCGGGAGGAGAAGAGTCAGTGACCGTAGGATCCCATTCAAATTTCCCGAAAGAACGAGGGTCGTTATATCTGTAGAAGTTGCGAGAGAGATAAGCCATCGGAGAATCGGGGATCGAGACTTTGAAATGTCCAGTTCACTCTACAACGAAATCCCCGAAATCGCGATACGCGATTTCACGATTTGATCGCAGCCGTTAAATCAAGCAGGGATCTGGACCGTTCATTCGTATGGACGCGTGGCAGCCAGGAGGCTTCATCAGAGATTCAGGGATCGAGATTTCATAATACAAAGAACACAATGCAACGAAAACCCCGATTTCGCGATATGCGAAATCCCGACTGAATCTGAACCGTCAGATCAACATGTGATCTAGACCGTTGATCCAACTCACTTCGGTAGACCATGTCACCCAGGGACACGTGGCATAACCAGAGAATGACAGGTGTCAGGCAGATCTAACACTTCAAGATCATGCAATTCATGAATCAGAGTGACACGTGGCAGGATCTAACACGTGTCAAACCACGTGTGACGTCAGCAGAGGCATCGACAATCGGGACTTTGATATGTCAAGAACACACTGCAACAGAAACTCTGAAATCGCGATATGTGATTTTGCGATGTAATCTGAGCCGTCGAGCTAGAAGTGATCTGGACCGTTGAATCTCTGCATGGAGTATCGGGGATCGGGAATCGACACTTTGCAATGTCAAAATCTCTTGACATCAAGAACTCCGAAATCGGGAAATGCGATTTCGCGATTTAATCGCAGCCGTTGAATCCAGAATGAATATGAACTATAGATCCTAGCCCTGGTCGGAGTTTCGGGGATCGGGTTTTGGTATTGACAAGAACATTGAACATCAGACATCGCGAAATCGCGATACGCGATTTCCCGATAAGGCATATAGACTGTGGGCCACCCAGGAGTCAATGCAGGACAGGTGTAAGGAGTACAGAGGAAGTCGGGAATCGACATATTGCAAGTCCAGGGGGCGTATGCACATTATCATTATAAACCCCAAAATCCCGACGAAAGGTCATGGGTAACGGTGACGTGGACCAGGGCTCAGCCAGGAGGGCTGAAGCGCATTGCAAATCGGGAACTCGCGAATCCCATGGACATAAACATTATGTCATTGTAAGTGCTAAAACTCCGATGGAGTGATAAGACCAAGGTCACACGGAGACTGGTCACATGGACCATTGTGTAGCCAGAAGGGGCTAAAGCTTGGGAAAGGAGCACATCGAGGATCGGAGAATTGGGGGTTCCGAGTACATGTGCATCTCGACACTGTGAATGCCGAAATCGCGATGAGTGAAATCCGGATTTGATCTGAACCGTTGGATCAAATATTGATCAGAGGTTCACTGTTCTCTCTCACAGTTAATGACTGAATATGATTTCTATTAGTGAAACAGACTCATTATGAAGAATTAGTTAACGTTTCAGATGACGATTCAGTTGCTGAGACAGTTGTCGTTGCTCTTGCCGAAGGAGAAGGGAAGTGGAACCGTCATAGTAGAATGTATAAAAGAAAACGAGTGACATTGTATAGGGTTGGTTGTTCTGCGTGAAAAAGAATGAAATAGTAAGAAAAGGATAAAGGAGAGGGAGTTAAGGATGAAGTCTAATTGATATACAAAAGGAAATGAATTGTATGTGAGTATTGGAGAAAAGGACAAATAGTGCAGATGAAATACAGAGCAAAAGAAAAGAATGATGGAGCAGAGCAAAAGCTGAGCAGAATGATAGAGCTGAGCAGAAGCAGAGAAGAAAGATAGAGCAAGCAGCAGAAGACAAGATTTACAGAACAAAGTAAAATTGGTATGAACTGACTTATCTGTAAAGTTGAATGTTTATTTAATCATTGATATTCTAGGGAGGTTGGGAGGTGCTCGGGAGGACTGTTGTACTCAGAAGTTCAAGTGGGTGCTTGAACACAGGAAGTTGTAGCTTCCATCTGGTTGCAGCCAGAGAAACTAGGGTGGCAGGGTGGTGCTAGGGAGAACAGATGTTCTCTGTTATGCAGGTTGGAGCCTGTGTAACTGGAAGTTG